>CABFVZ010000943.1:43762-73342 GCA_902151445.1 Timema monikensis
TTTTTTTTTTTTTTTTTTGTCCTTCAGTTCTCATGAAACTCCTAGATTGCAAGTTTTAGCCTGATCGGTAAAATGGTTTTGGCTCAAGGCCGAGATATATATACAGACAACTGAATTTGCAAAAATCACTTTTTCGACTTCAAGATGTCATGAAACGTCGACAATCATCAAAATCTCGAGTTTTATTAATTTTACGATCACAATACTTCTCTCTCCAAGGGGTTAAGAAAACTTATAAACACAAACACAATATCTCAATATATGTTTGTGTGTATATGTGTGTGTGCGTGTGCGTGCGTGTGTGTCGTTAAACCTAGGTACAAAAATGTTCCTGCCGAATTTCAGTATATTTGGTCCATGAATTTGGTAGTAAACGTGGAACAAACAGATGAATATATTGTCAAATGATCGCTTTAAGCCAGGAATTATCTTCTCTTGGTCAGTTAGATTTTTAGTTTTATAGTTATTTTATTTTTCAAGGCTTAAAATGTACTAAAATGTACTCAATGTACTAAATGCATGCTTTGATTATTATTGCCGATTTACGAAACCCTTGATTGGATTAAATTTGCAAACTTCACAGTTAGTGCTACAATATTACAAAATATAACAAATATGTTTATTATGTTATAATATAAGTAATTATATTATTAAATACTTGCTCCCAATATTATTGAAATTTTAATATACATTTCCAAAGAACCATTCATAATTAACTTCACGTATACATGAGATAAGATAATATTATATTAATACTGTTGTATTATTATATTAGTACAAAATGCCATCGTTCATTGTAAGTGTGCTTAAAGGGTTTTTTAAAGTGCTCTATACAGATATAGAGCTGGTTTAATTTAGTTTGGTGCCCATTAAAAATAATCTAACGTTTCTAACACATCAAGCCCTCTACGTGTCGTTACAAAACCTACAAAAACATTCCCATACCCGACCAAATAGTCCTGAACAAATGACATGCTGGTCCTATATTCCCGGTCGTTCAATGAATCACATCATTAAAACTTATGGCATTATCTTTGCCAGCTCATTCATGTTTTTTTGTAAACTAATTTAGGCCTACACTATCGGGTTGATCGCTTAAAGCATCATAAAGGTGCTTAAGATTTTTTCTAATATAAATTATTTAGTATCATCTTGCAGGGAACTATTTTAGAATGCAAACCTTAATGTATAATTATATAACATATAGTCGTAGACCTCGATGGTTTTGGGGCTATGTGCTCGCCTCAAAACCTGATGTCCCTTCGTTTAAACCCAACAGAAAATGACACATTTTTTTGGGGGATGAAAATCCGTTGCACAACTTCCTTTGGAAGGGAAGTAAAGCTGTTGACCCAATATTGATTATGCCATGTCAAAGAATCCTGTCTTACTACTCATTTGGGTTATACGCTTAAGCACTAATTACGCTAATGGGCTAGGAATAGGGAAGGTTGAATATAGAGGAAGTGAACCTGCACTTGCTTGGAAGGAAAGTGGAAAATAATTTAGGAAAACCACCCCCAGTTCACCCAAGCAAGATTATAACCTCGATCTCCCCGTTCTCAGTAGTCTAGCACAACACGAATTTAACGCGTTAGCCAACAAGGGCACCGAGGCGGGTTATGTGACAATATATTTCCGGTAAAATTTGTAGGCTCTTTCCCGCTTGCCTGTAGAAAAAAAATAAAGGGTGGAAGGCAACGAAGAATAATCACCCTTCCTAAACCCCCATGGTGCATGGAATTTCTACCAGATAGTGCATACAGCACTAACCAGCCGAAGGACATGCATTCCCAACTACGGATGGGGAGAAATCGTATCGAACCAACATACGGGTTGTTGACTAAAGAAGAATATATAGCTGTTAGTACCAGTAGTTTTTGTGATTAGTATAATATGGCTAGTATAAAAATTGGGCTTAGTAAAGCTTCCATATAGTAATGACAAGAAATAAATTCTAAACTGAGATAAATATAAATACTCTTTTGGTATTTTGTAATTTATACTTTCGAACTCCAACAAAGCAATACATCTAGGTATAGATTATATCCCTACTTTCCATAAGATTGTGTTAAAAATTAATAGTGTTTATTATGTAATTAATGGTCTTGGCAAATCTTATTTCTTGATTTGCTGATATCTTTCTTTAATATGACTTATAAATTATATTATAAATATCAACGCAAACACATAATTATTTTCCATTGATTATATTTTTAACAAAATAAATATATCTTAAAACAGTTTAGCCTTACTTCTGGTTTGTAGCGATATAAATTATTTGTTTACAAATAAAAGCTCCAAACTCTAGTATACATTCATCAATTTGAACAGCTGTAATATTAACAAATTGGCAATTGAACAATGTGAGCTATATACAATACATACATATATAATTCCGTGAGATCTGCTTCGGTGGCCCCATGATCTAACGTGCTAAATCTTACAATAGACTAGACTGTTGATAATAAAGAGCTAGAGGTTCAAATCTCGATTGGGTTTACTGAGGGTTAAAATAATTTGCACCCTCAATCCACACAAATACGGGTATTTTTCATATTAATATAATCTCCCTAATCCCTAAAACTATTAGCACAGCCCTTTCTGATGTATGTCTAATTAAAAAAAAAATGTATCTATACAGCTGACCAAAACAAATATTGATAATAGAAGATATATCCCCAAATATAAAAGCTATCAACTGTTTGAAAAGAAAATAATGCAATTTTAAAATAGGCCTATATTTACATTCATAGACTTTAGATTTTAGATAAAATTATTTATTTAAAATCCAATTTATAAAAAAAAATCTTAATGATTATCTAGCCATATAAAAGGGCAAAGAAGGTAATGTATTGTTAGAATATTGTTTGTAATTGTATGTTCTGTGTGAACATTCTTTGAGTAATACATGTATGCAATCGTATTTGGAGAGGAGATGGGAAAACCACTCACAATGTACTCGAACTGAATCTGAACCTTCGTCTACAACACCACCTAGGAACAAGTGCAATGCTTGTTGGACGTCTTAACTTGTGATGGAAGGGGAAGTGAAAAAAAGCCAGTATTTTTACGGTTTTTAGGGTAAATCAATTTTTCAGCCAAGATAAATAAAATATTGCTCCAGTAGAAACAGATTTTAATTCTCTTCTCATTGTGACATCAACAGTTCCTGAATATCTGTCATGAGCATGGTGGTATTAGCTAACAAACATTTTAAATGAAAAGAAAAAGTTAGCGTTAGATTCCAGAACACTTTTGATAGATATTCAAGAAATGTTGTGGTCACCATGTGAAGAAAATTAAAGTATATATTTGTAATGGAGCAATACTATATTTATTTTGGCCAAAAAATGTTTTGCCTTCAAAACTGCAATTCCTTTAAGCCACGTGCATATAATAAATCAGATGAAATATTGAATATATGACTCACGCATATATTCCATATATTTATATGTATGACCGTGTGAGAGAATATTTAGACGGTTAACAGTAGGTCAAGAGCCACAGGGTCACATGTGTGAATATCGCAAGACCTAACATGGAAGCATCAAGATACAAGAAAGAAAACCTCAAGGGTGAAGGTTTCCCTTGAAGAGTGCATTGGAAATGAAAATGTAGAACAATGTCAAGTGGAGAATGAAATAACTTGCAGATCTTGAGAAGGTTCAAAGTCAAGGGGGTGTGGTCGCAACATGTGTAGAGATGGCGGCTTTGATTCCAGCGACCGCATTCATTCATCATTGCTCATAAGAGTTACTTGGCAAGGTCAGTTAACAAGTTTGGGTGGAAGAACCAACTGTTTGCAAACTGGAGTAGAAACTGGTTGGTTCATTCATAAAGTGAGATTCAATGATTATAAATCGCGTTCAAATTAATTTTTATTCGTATGTAAAATAGTGCCACTCCCTCCCTCGTGGGCCTAATCTGTCAGGATTTATGTTGCGGTTGAGGATAAGGGTGGTGAATGGGATATATGACTACGTGGGTTCCCTATGGATGTACGACTTTGGTTTTTAGGGTTCCACCTGACTACTTTGCTCTAATGCAAAATGTGATGTTATTAATAATTTACTAAAAAGGTATAAAAATTATTTTCGGACTTCTGTGCTGGGGTCTGGGGTTCAATCCTCGGTCCTGGCACAGATTTATATGATTACCAAATCCTTCCTTAACCTCTGACAAGACGTGTATTAATCACAACTTGTGAATATGTGTAGTGCCAGGCCTCCACCGTGGCTCGGATTCCACGTTAAACTGTAGGTCCTCCATTTCTTCTCACAATCACCCTACCATTACACATTAGCGTAAAAGCGTGTAAGCCCGAACGGGTAGTCAGACGCGATGCTAATAATAATAATAATAATAATAATAATAATAATAATAATAATAATAATAAAAATAATAATTAATAATAATAAATAATTAATAAATAATAATGATAATAATAATAATAATAATAATAATAATAGTAAAAATAATAACAATAATAATATAAACATTATTTTAATAGATTTACTCATGAGCTAATGACAGAATGAAGTATAGTAAGGAATACCTAACCAATGGCTTGACTGACACTCAAGGTGATCCTACACGTTTATGAACCTCGGTACTTTGGGCATGACGGTAGCCCCCAGTACACATACTCGATGGTCCGGCGTCCCAACCCGTTTAGCCTCCAACATATGCAGAGAAACCCTCCCTAGAACCAAGGGTGAATTGTCAGCCCTGTTAGCTAATAAAAATACTACTATTTATACTACAACTTAGCCTGACTGTCAAAAGTAATGCTGACAAGACAGTCTGGCCGTCAGCACTTGTGTCCTATTGTTTACTAAAAACACGTTGCTATAATCGTTATGTCACTTGCAATTCACAACATTACAATGTTAAAATAAACAAAAGCCCCAATTTAGGCCATGTCGATTACAGTAGTATAATAATGCTAAGTGCTATAAGAATGTATGTTAGCATTCCCTCTCCTTTCCGGGGAATGGTTGACAAGATCACCGCCAGGAGTCGTGGACATAGGCTGGGTGGGGGGAAGTGGTGGGTCGGAAGCAGTGGCACCTTTGCCTAGCGGTTAGGTCGGTCACTAGTATATTGAAAACGACAGAAAGAGGGACATGGCCTGATGTGGCATGAGTGGTTAAGCAGTAATAAGCTTATTGGAATCTACTTCTAGGCATCTTCTATTTGTCTCCACAGAACAAGTGAATAGTTGAATAAATCATGCTTACCAAGAAAGGGAAGTGTTCATTTGTGGCTGGTACGTCTTCCTAATATTATTATGTACCATTCAAAAGGTTTGACAAATAATGATGGGACTTGCAGCATATTAATGCTATGTGGGCGTTTCAAGAACCCAGGGCTTCACAGATAATGCTTTATTAACTCTGGGTATTACACAAGAAGAACAACCGAGGCGAATTATGCATTATAATTAGTTAAATAAGATACAGCCAGTCGTTGTTGATAATTAAACGAAAATTCTCCTAAGTCAACATTTTGCTTATCTAAATAACATAATTTGTAGTAAATCCCAGCAAGAGTTTAGCCGTTTTATTATTTTTGAGCAAATCTACAACCCAAGACAAATTTTTTAGAGACCTCAAACAAGTTTTTATTACATCAGGAATCCTGTTATAATAGGTTTACTAATTTCATCGATCAGAAAAAATTATATAGATGCCCAAATAGCTATTTATTTAGAAGGGTTGAAAAAAAATATATTTTTTTAACTATATGGTTCATTNTTGTTTATTTTCAGTGGTTGGGGGGGGGGGGGTGTTGGTTCATCTTCTTTTTATTCTTATTATTATTATATGAGCGAAAAGGCTAAACAAAATTTGTCATAAAGTAGTTATCAATAAAAAAAAAGTTTTTGCATTGCTCATTTCCATTGTTTTATTTATAATTCTTATTCAGAGAGAGATTTTTTTTTAATATAAAGCTTTCAAGTTTACCTATTTTAAGATAGTGCTATAGTATAAAATTAGAGTCGAGGCTAGGAAAAATAATATTTCCCATACGAACGCTACTTCCAAGAAATTTAAGAAACTAATGAAAATTTAAGAGTAATCTATATTAATAAAAGTAAATGGTGTATGTATGTATGTACAGTAGCCCCATGGCTTCTTTGGTGCTGACTGACAGCTCACAGCTGACTTCTGCCGGTCAAAATTTAGGTATATACCTAAATTTTGACCGGCAGAAGTGACAGCTGCTAAACACATGTTTTTTTCAAATCATATGGTTCGGTGTAGGGATACATAATTTGGTCTGGTAACTTTTCAAAGCTTTTAGATGTCAGCTGAGAGCTGTCAGTCAGCACCAAAGAAGCCATGGGGCTACTGTATGTATGGATGTATGTATGTAGGCTTATGTATGTGTGTATGTATTTATGTATGTATGTATGTATGTATATGTATGTGTGTGTATGTATGTATATGTATGTGTGTGTATGTATGTATGTATATGTATGTGTGTGTATGTATGTATGTGTGTATTTGTGTATGTGTGTATTTGTGTATGTGTGTGTATGTGTGTATAAGTGTGTATGTATGTATGTATATGTATGTATATGTATGTATATGTATGTATGTATATGTATGTGTGTGTATGTATGTATATGTATGTATGTGTGTATGTATGTATGTATGTATGTATGTATATGTATGTGTGTGTATGTATGTATGTATATGTATGTATGTATGTGTGTGTATTTGTGTATGTGTGTGTATTTGTGTATGTGTGTGTATGTGTGTATAAGTGTGTATGTATGTATGTGTATAAGTGTATATGTGTATGTATGTATGTATATATGTGTATGTATGTGTGTATATGTGTGTGTGTGTATGTATGTGTGTGTATATATGTGTGTATGTATATGTGGCTACGTGTGTGTGTGTGTGTGTGTGTGTGTGTGTGTGTGTGTACAGGCCAGAGAATTTTTAAATATTTCATAATAAACTATAAGCTGAAATGTGGTAGAATTCTAAAGGAAGCAGTCACATTTTAAAGCAGATCAAAAATAAAATATTCAAAAAATTAAAACCTGATTTATTTAGTAATATTATTTCGTCGACATGATATTTAGAATTCTAAAGCGAGAAGAAACTATAATATACAACCCAATGTCAAATTTAAAGACCACATTATTGCAGATTATAATAAAGTGATATGTTTTTATTTATTGTCTCGGTTTATATTATTAAATGATAATGGGGGAGTACGAGTCCCAGCTTATTGTATTTACAGTTTTAAGCAAACCTTCCCAAACCAGCAGAGTAAGTTTGTATCTTTGTCAAATAAAAAGGACAAAGGTTACGTTCAACGTGCTCATTTACTTATATATTTATTCATATAAATCAATGACTACTTTAACTAAAAGGCATCTTAAAAATGTAAGAGTGTGAGAGTATACAATGTCAGAAAAAGGTTGTATTAGGGGAAAAAAATATTTTCAAGCTGATCTTTACCTTTATTTGTGTATTCGGCTAATCGACCGAGTCTAAGAAGTCACGAGAAACTTTCTTTAATATCTTACAGAGGACTTTGCGATAATCATATTACCTGATATTTTGGTTGTTAAAGCTTGTCCCTCCAAGATTTACACTACAAAACATATTGATCCTACTAGTTAGACAGTTGGAATACTTTAAATAGAGGAAGGTTTTTACATCACCTACCGGAAATCATCCAAGATATGTTTAACCCTAGTAAGGAAGAAAGAGTTTTTAAAGCGTCTATTTGAAGTTGAACGCGGAACAAAATCTTTATTTAGCATAATATTGAATTTAGCAACCGTCATTAAGAGACCAAACTGCTAATATAGGTTGAATCAACCATGGCTACGGACCATGCAATAGATGCAGTCAATTATTTGTTGCAGAATAGGTTATAATGAAAATAATTTCCCATTGGGGACAAAAGTTTAGCTTTTGGGGGATGATTTAACCTTATGGTAACCTAACTCTTCCGCATGCCCATAGGACCACAATCGTCCAGACAAGTATTAAATAATCTCAGCTGGAGAAGAGGTTTATAATTATCAAGTTAAGCAGTAACTTTAGTAATTTAGTCAATGGCTAATACAATTGGGAAAATTGAAAAATACAGCTTGAAAG
Organism: Timema monikensis; assembly: GCA_902151445.1. Taxonomy (NCBI): domain Eukaryota; kingdom Metazoa; phylum Arthropoda; class Insecta; order Phasmatodea; family Timematidae; genus Timema; species Timema monikensis. The sequence goes on from CABFVZ010000943.1 coordinate 51,895, forward strand.
AAAATACATATTTAAGAATCAAGTAGCCAAAGCTGTTATATATGATTTAGTGAGGATTTACTCCATTTATATATCTAGATGGAGTAAATCCTCACTAAAATCATAAATAATAGCTTTGGCTATTTGATTCTTAAATCTGCAATCCCTTACAGTTATAATAATTTTATAAGTGGCGGCATTAAGCCAACTACCGAGTTGAAGGTGGCTGCGTTTCTGATAACTCGTGATCTTAATAAAAATCACACATTTTTAGCAGACGATTTCAGCACGTCCATCACAGACTCTGTCTTAAACTATGAGTGAAGAATGACCTTGGGCCTGGGGTGAGTCCTTGGATAGCTCAGTTGTCAGAGCATTGGCGTACTAAGACAAAGGTTCGATTCCCATGTCCAGGTTTCATTTTGTAATTTTCAGAAAAGAAAATTTATATAATAGAAGGGCCTGAATAAATAATGACACATGGCTCGCTAGCTCACGAAACATTTGTAAATAGTCTGAGCCTAAGTGCTATTTCGAATGGTCATTCTCTGTTCATGAATAACGAGGTTTCGCAAATAAATGTGTGTGCATTTAGTATTTTGAAAGGTAAAGCTGATTGTTGCAATAAGTGAACTTGGCTGACTGTAAGAATGATCGACAAAAAGGCCACTAACCAGAAGAGTTTTTAAACAGTTTGGCGCCCTCGAGAATACCACCACACATGTTAGAATTAAAAATAGATAGTATAATAATGCTATTTGCGTACCTAAATGCTAAACAGTGCCTATGTAATAGAACTTTCTAGCAGTGACAAAATTAGATAAACAACTATAATTTATTAAACAATTTGAACATAATTATCTCAATGGAATGTATGTTTCTTACTGACAATCAATTTGGTACCTGGGCCTCTAATTTTGAAACGTGCGAGTAGCGATTCGCTAGCGTATTTCTCTCATCTCGCACACAATCTCGCAAACCCCTAATTTTGAAACTTCTGCTCTGCGAAAACTGACGTCACACGATCGAATAGCGAGCGGATTCTACACGACAGCCTCACACCGTGCGAGACAGGCCTTGTCTATCGAATAGGCAATAAAATAACAAAATGGATGCCATCCCCCTCTTCGGTTGCAGCTTTCTGAGAGTGATTTTGTTGAAATAAACCTATCACTGTACAAAATAGGTTTACAGAAGAAAAGAATATGATTGCTTTGTACACTTTATGCAATCCTTCAATACAAATATTTGTTTGGGTGAAAACGAAACAATATATTCTAATTTTTTCAAGTTCCTTAATCGTTAATTTGGGTGAGTCGGTAACGTGACCGTCTCATAATCTAAGGTTCGCCTGTTCAATTCCTTATTTTTTTTTTTTTTTAATTTATCAGACTTTAATCTTTAATTTTAAATTATCGTATTAGTAAGCATATAATATGTTTTAAATATATTTTATAGAAATACACAAGGTATTTGAGCCTACGTAGACTAACATAATAGTCGTTAAAAATAATTTAAAAAGGTATTAAAATAAAAACGCTAGGCCTACATTAATTTTGAAATTTTGTATGTAGGTGATTATTTAAAAATTAAATTAATGGGTTTTATGACATAAAATTGTACACATTTTAAAATAAAGCTTGTACACATTTTAAAATAAGGCTAAGTAAGCTAATTATTATTCGCGTATTAAAATTTTTTAGGGTATATTTATGTTTTAAAAATAGTTGCGAAAATAAAAAAATATATTACTGAATTCTAATTACGAAAACGTGATTTAAATTCAGGCAAAAATTAAAATAATTTACTTAGGTAGGAATTGAACTCGTGGAAGCTCGAATTCAGGTCAAGCGCGGTACCAAGTGTGCTAAATTGGATTGTTCCAGAGAAGTGGTTTTTATTTTAATCATATAACTTTGAGAAAATTTTGAGACAACAAGCTTAGATGTATACAATTGGAAGATGGTTTCCCAATGAAACTAAACAAACCGTTGTATATGATGTAATCAATAAAATAATAATGTTTACTTTCAGTTACGTATCTTATATAATGACGTGTTGTGGCATACCATCGCCCCAACCCTTTGGCACGTCATGGTTTTACAGTGTTGTCGGATTGAAAACTCAGTCGCAAGCGAAACAACACTACGCCGACTCGCACGACATTAGAAACCTTTCAAAATTAACTCTGTTTCAGTACAGCCTGCGATTTGCGAGTTCATAAGTTGCGAGTTAGCTCGCAAGCGAGTATTTTCGCAAGTTTCAAAATTAGGGGTCCTGTAGACGCTGACATCCCCTTCAATTTGAGACGAAGGCAATTCCCAATTAAATTGGTGTTCTCAATTACTACCGATTAGTTACAAGGTCCAACTTTAGACATGGTTGATATCTATATGGCCAAACCATGGCCAGTTGTACGGTAAATAGCCTGTCATTAACTTTACAGCTAGTTTAATAAAAATATAATGAATTTAGTTCACTCTCTCTTTATCAACTCTCATGAGAGAAATATATTTTTACAAACAAATCCCAAAACTGCATGCACTTATCAATTATTTAAATGTAGGTCTTGTTAGGTTGATATTATTATTATTATTATTATTATTATTATTATTATTATTATTATTATTATTATTATAAACCTGCCTTATACAGACCTAAAGACTGTTTTATATATAATAGTTTGTGAATTTCATGTTTAGCTTTCACTACAATATCATTATATAATAATAATAATAAAATCAGTAAAACATTAGAAAAATAGATCAACATGTTTATTAGTATAATACGTTTTATTAAATGACTGCTACCAGTAATAGTCAAACTTTCAATCGTGATTAAAATAGTTTAGGTATTTTTTGAATAAATCAGATTGCTGGTGATTGGGAGGTTAGTGTTCAAATATCGTTGCGTGCAACTAGTATGGTTTTCTATTATGTATTTACTAAAGTGATTTTTCCATTGATGTCATCGCAAAAAAAAAAAATCTAGCATGAATAATAAGCTTTTATTTAATATAATTTAGGAGTTTCCAGAAATTTAAATAGGTTTCAGATTATTTATATAAATTGTATTTGAAATTATTCTTATCTGCAATAGTATGCTTTAAAAACAATTGTTTAGAACTTTCAGTCCCAGTAAAATTGTAGACGTGCATTATTGTAGTGACAGCATAATCTTACAACGCAACTGTCCCCTTAGACTTGTTCATTTAGTCATATCGAAATAATCTTTTCGTATATAACTCGGATGTAGAAAATCCAACATTGGAAAAAAATTGCTATTTTTATATTGGGTCTGCTAAAATGAATGTAACAGAAATTTAAAAAAAAAAATCATGGTATGAATTTATATATAAAATCAATTTAATTCTCTTTACGAAAATTAGATTAGACCTATCCTATTGTGATTTTACGGTTGTGTTATTAGCATTGATTACATAGATTTAGAAGCTATGACTTCTATAGCCTTTTCCATTTCCAAGCCTGCCACATCAGAAACACAGTGCTTACTTAGGTTTTAAATAAAAAATATCAAATTATGGGTTTTTATTTAACCCATTTTTACCACTTCATTAGTTGTGTTCTAAAATAAGTTAGTATAGGCCTACGTTATATTATAATTATAAACATCATATTTATAAACTTACAAATTATAGTATTCTGTTTAAAATCACTTTGATATTGCAAAAAGATTATTTTTGTTTTTTTATTATATAATATTAGATTTATATATATATTATCATTAGTAAAAAGTTAATAATAATAATAAAAAATATATTAGATATATTGGATGTAGATAATATGTTGTAATTCACAAGTGAATTACAAGTAATTATAATTATTTTTAACAAAATTTAAAAGTATAGTGTGTATTCTACTACGCAGACTGTTTTAAAACCCAATTAATGTACTGATAATATATATATATATATATATATATATATATATCATTATATAAATATTTATATATATATATCTCATATATAAATATTTATATATATCATATATAAATATTTATGACTATATCTCACCATCAAAATTTTCCATAAATTGTACTAATTTTAGAACACAAGAATCCAAAATTAGATCACGAAGACTAAATGTAAAGTTCATCTGGTCTGGTTTGCTGGTGACAATATTTAATTGGTCAATTTAATGGCAGGAATACAAATTGTAAATTATTTAAACTTAAGAGTAGAAATGAGAAAGTAAACTGAAAATAAATGCACCCCCATATTTTAGAAACTGGGCCAAAAACAGTTAAAACTACACTTTTAAAAATATGTGCAATCAACACAGCCAGAGTTCAAAACCCAAACTCCTTTCAATGGTGACCAAGTGCGAAAGCGCTGACCTTTTCTTAGGAAGGAAAAACTTTTATCTAATCCATAATTCAATCTATCTTAAGTTAGTGGTGGTAGAAAAATGGGTTTTATGATTCAACTTTTAATTAAACTGAGAGATTAATATCGACTTTGTTTCAAAGTGTAGTCTGCTTTCTATGCACTGTAATTTTTTAATGAAACCTCGCTTCCGTTTTTGTTCACCATAAAATAATGGAGGATAGATTAGATTTGAAAAATCATTAATAAAAGAAAAGTGCTGATAGCGAGACAGTAAGATATTTTTAATAAATTATTGATTGTTTTTTTAATCAAAATGGAGTACGTTCTCATATTTTTAGAAAGTAGAACATTAATCTGCATTGTTAATCACATGAACCAGATGTTACATTCATCCAGTATGGCTTGGCGGTGACGCTAAGGTCAGGATTTGAGTCCCAGACGGGTGTACTTAGCGTGGTTTATTCTTTATGGCTTTCCACTCTTCCTGTAATAAAATGGGTAGACATTTCCTAAAAATTTGCCCTACATTATTAAAACTTACACTATTATTGTAATTTATGCCTGCATCCAAACCCAATAAATGGGATGAAAATTTGGTTAAATTGTTTCGCCGCTTTCAACCCCAATGTGTAATATTGTTCTAATGAAGACATCAAGTTAACGCAATTCAATGGAACTTCTGGTCCAAGCCGTATTATCTAGTTAAGCTGTGCATTATCTGTGAGGTGAGACGTAATTTTAAGAGGACTGCTTCGGTAAGCGACAAATTGCTATATGTCAGCTCTTAGGCCATATTTAATTCTATCATACCTTTTTCCAAAATATTGTTCACACCAAAATAAAGTCGAAAGATTCAAACAGGGCTCTTTTTCCTTAACAAAACTACAGTTTAAGTTGTATTAAATTAAACTAATGTGTGAAAATTTGACATTAGCTCATTTTAAGTTAATGTTTAAGCATATTTACATCCAAGCATAACAGCTATATGGCTAGGCTTGTTGAAAAGGAGCTATAGATTTAGCCTTCTTCTAAAAAAATAAGGTAATTTTTAGTAGACCCACAACAGAAATCGTTAAGATATTTGAGAAATAGCAGCAAGCTTTTCTTTTTTTCCTTGAGGTAAGAAGTTTCCTAGTTTTCTTTACCCTCTTTCTTAATGATATGACAAAGGATGATTATCTGTGAAAGGTGAAAGGGAGTATATTGGCAAATAGAGAAGTAAAACTAGAAAATTACACAGACGATGATATATTAAAACGTGTGGCATTACAGCGATTGATATTTTTTCGCTGAATGAAACGGATACCTTAAGATAGTGTTAGTATTTTTTCGAAAGTATCAAGGGTATATAATATATACTTTATTTTATTTTCCACTGTATATCAACATTTAATCATATTATTGAGTTAAAAATGTAAGAAAACTAGATTAGAGAGGAGATTTAACCAATCTTTAGAGGAGAGAAAGTGAAAAACCATTAGGAAAAAACACTGCAGTGGTAGTAATATATGATGATAAAAATAAATACTTATATTGTAGCGTATGACGTCACTCTACCATCACCGCGTGCTCTTGAACTCTGGGTCCCACCGTGTGTGGCGCTAGAGGGCTGGTCACGAGGTCTTTCTCTCTGGCTTCCACGCAGGCGGGACCACAGTTCAACTCCAATCACTTTCATTTTTAGTATAACATCATAGTGATTGTTTGGACATGTAACGAAAGAATTGTATCGGACATTGTTCTTTATTTAGATCATCTCTAATTATTGTAACATAACAGAAACCTGTAGACTACACGTGACTAAGTGGTTAAAATGGCTTCATGAACATCACCAAACCATAAGAGGGTTTCAATAGCCAAAATTGTTATTAAGTCGTGGGTGTTACAGGTTGTATACATAAGCTCTCTAGTTTAGCAGCCTTGTCGTTGCCGTACAAGTACATTTTGTGATCAAATGTTTTCCCATGAGCTTTTTATAAACTTAAACATATCATAAAATAATGACATATGGCTCTGATAACTGGACATGGACGAAGAGATATTTAAGTAGATTGCAGGTAGCAGAGTTGAGGCTACTGAGAGACATTGAGAATGTAACAAGAAGAGACAGGATAAGAAACGAGATAGTTAGAGATGGTTTATAAGTTATATTATTAAATGAGAAACAGAAGCAGTGGCGGCTCGTGTATAGGCACGGCGGAACTGCAGTACCCCCTATTTCCACTTGATATTATCAATAACATTTAATATAATGAGTACTTTTTTCTTTCATTCTCTCTTTATTTTTGTAGTACAATATGTATTCCTTAAGTTTAATGTCACTACTTCAGTAGCCATCCCCCAGTTTATGAAAAAGATACTAAAATATGTAGATAGAATTGTACGCTTCACAGTGCCAGCGACGTGGTGTTTGACTGTTGTGCGCATGCTCACATAGGAGGGGACTGGGGAGAAAGACGGTACTGCCAGGTAGAGAGAGCACTGATGTTCTCGCAGTGCCGGCTCTGGCGTGATGGTGGAAGGAAGTTTTTTTTACTCAGCGTGTGCTGTGCTTAAAAACAATGTACCATATTCTTGAATGTGATAAAGTGTAGAAGAGTGTAGAATTACATTACTATTATTCTGCTTCCAGTTATTCTATTTGATTCTTTTTTTTTTCGGTTATTTTATTTAACAGAAAGACTAAATGCGCTTGCAGTACTTTCAATGGAGAAAAATTTCTTCAATTGTTATCCAGATATCCAGGAGAAAATTATTGAACTTTTTGCGATGTAGATAGAATTGTACGCTTCACAGTGCCAGCGACGTGGTGTTTGACTGTTGTGCGCATGCTCACATAGGAGGGGACTGGGGAGAAAGACGGTACTGCCAGGTAGAGAGAGCACTGATGTTCTCGCAGTGCCGGCTCTGGCGTGATGGTGGAAGGAAGTTTTTTTTACTCAGCGTGTGCTGTGCTTAAAAACAATGTACCATATTCTTGAATGTGATAAAGTGTAGAAGAGTGTAGAATTACATTACTATTATTCTGCTTCCAGTTATTCTATTTGATTCTTTTTTTTTTCGGTTATTTTATTTAACAGAAAGACTAAATGCGCTTGCAGTACTTTCAATGGAGAAAAATTTCTTCAATTGTTATCCAGATATCCAGGAGAAAATTATTGAACTTTTTGCGAAAATTAAAACAAGAAGAATGGATTTCATTTTTAAATGAATAGATCAAACTTAAACTGTAACAATTTAAGGTAAAGTAAGTAAAAAAAAATATTATTTTTTTGTTAAGATTATATCAAGCTCCTGAATAAATTTTCTTTTTATACATTATTTTTCCTTTTACACAATTTTAAAACAAAGGCTAAACATTTTATGGAGCAGCACCCCCACTAATTTTAGTTACGTGCCGCACCTGCAGAGAAGAGAAAAAGGTTGCTGTGGTTAGGTCATGTGATGAGAATGGAGAAGAACAGAATGCCTAAGAAAGTGTCACAAAACAAAGAGAAGGTATAATACCTTGGATAGACCAAGCGCAGGACATGGAACCTAAAGGAGCGGACTGGAGACGCGTGGCTGAGGGAGAAGTTTGGAAAGATCAACAGGAATGGAAGAGGATATGCCAGATGACCCGCAGAGGTGGAAATGTCGAATTATGATGATGATGATGATGATGTTGGCTAAACTTATCAAATGAATCATAGTTTGCATGTTAGTAAGTGTTGTGTTTCAGCTAGAGCTTATACTTAAGTGAAATAATGTGTAAAATTAGCAGCTTGTAACAATATATACGTCCCTTACAAACCCTAGAGTGTATAGGCGTGTGAAGCTTCGAAATGTTGAAATCAGAGTAGACATCTAAAATCTACTTCGCTTTTATTTCGACAGCAACAGTAGCCATTTGCATCTTTGAAACAATTCGAAGGTAGAAACAAATTTCAATCTTCTTTTTATATTAATATAGTGAAGAATTTTTTTTTGTCTGTGTGTGTGTCTTGGGCGTTGTACGATATCTACCTCAGGCAAAGGTGTGAAATTATTACAATTAGGAAACCCTTTGCACGAACATGTGCATTTCAAAGATAGAATTTTTAAATTTGTATTTGAATTTGTTTAAATAATAAAACACTGGGTTTGAAGAAATAAAATGAAGTTTTTTTTCTCTATGTTTGAAGCAAATAAAAGCGTTGCCGAGTATATCTGCTAGTGTATTTATTATAAACTTGTTTTAAATAGCTCACTATTAATAAAGTTATCTCCAAAACATCCATTAAGGGGCATTCTATCACCGATTTGTGATTAAATGACATCTATAAAGTAACATAAATTAATTCAGATATACCAGTTAAAAATGTATAATAAGTGAGCGTTAATTTTTCTCTACGCCATTCTATTTACCAAGATTAACTTAGTGATTAGTTGAAAAATTACAATTTTTGTTATTAGACAACAGTACGACACCATAGCCTAGTCGGTAGGTTGTCTATCTACTAAGTTAAGGGTCCCGAGTTCGATTCCTGGACTGCCTGAAAAATGTATCACTGATGAAATGTAGGTTTCCCGTTTCACGGTGATGAATTAATGGACGGGAGCTGGGTGTTGTGTCCGTTTTAGATTTAAGTTAGTTTATTTTTAATGTTGTGATAATATAATAAGTTGGTTCAGAGAGGGAACCTTAAATACCATAAATAAATTTTTTAAATATGTGAAAACAACAAAAATCATAACTTCAACTTCAGCTTTGACTTTTCTTCACCCGATTCATTTCTACTTCGCTTCGCATTTAAGTAGTGACCTTCACACACCTCTGAAAAACACATCAACCAGACATCAGACTATTATTTTATCAGTTAAGGAAAGTTTTCCTAGTTTAAAGGAGATATATCTCCGGCTGCGCCGAAAATTAAATTCAGGATTGGTATGGAAATAAGAAAATTTTCTACAGATTGATCTTAGTTGTCTTACAATAATTGATAAAAAAAAACTATATTAATAAAAATATTATTCTGGATGTCAGGAAATTCCCTAATTTGATTTTCACATTATTGTTTTAAACTACAAACTAATTCAATGCATTGTTTCATAAAGTATTAATTTTAGGGTTATAGATGAGGAAGTTTAATTTAAGAATGAACAAACAAACAGTTCAAAGAGAGAAAGATAAAATTACAATTTATAAATAACGTGTGGAAAAAATATGGTTTTCTCAGACGATACAACCTCCAGCAATCCAGTATGTAGTTCATGTTCCATAAATAACATTAATCCAAATACACAAAATAAATACACGTGGAAATATTTCAAAATCTATAAATATTCCCCACCTTAAAATTGTGCAAATTTTTTACAAAAACGGGTAGCCTCAATGCCTTGATGACCTGTAGATAAGCATCGGTGGTCCCGTTGTCCACCTAATCAGGTTCGAAATATGCTGGATTATTTGGGGTGAAGAGTTGATGGTTTGAATCTTTACTGGGTGCAATGGGGCTAGTTTTTAATGTGTTATTTATAAATGTTGTTTTACAACTCCCTTTCCAATCTAATGGGAAGTATTTAATTTAATATATTTTGTATTAAAAATTATTTCATATAGTAGACCAATTGAATATCATATGTGTTCAAATCTATGGTCTAAGCAATACGGGGGCATAAACACTCCGTTTACCCTGAAACCTATCTGGCTTACCTTGATGGATTACACTATGGACCTATCTTAGAAGCTATGCCATGGTGGAATAATTTAAGGTAAGCTTATTACCTTACACAGTAGATGAAGGGTGCAGTAAGATTTTACGTTAATTAACAATAAATTCAGAGAGATTCGAATGCATTATCTACCATGTGTTTTAAGGCTAACTCATTCAAGATTAAGGGTAAATAACTCACCTTGAGTGGTTACACTATGGTGTGACTTACAAAATAGGGCCATGGTGTAATCAGTCTAGGTAAGACTGCTACTTTTCAGGATAAACAATGTGTATCAAGGTAACAAATTAACCAGGATTTCACCCACTATGGTGCAGCTAATATGATATACCAAAACATAACCAATCGAATTTTCACTGTAAATGGAGTGTATTCGTATGCTTTGATTTTATTACGAAGGTAGATCTGCAGCACCCTTTAAAATACAAACATGTAGCGTGTCAATCTGCAACACCCTCTACTGTCCCTGTAGGAAAGGTCCCTAAAACTACGGGATAGGGGGGATGTGCGTACATATTATAAACAACAACAGATTAAAGAGCAAAGTTTTAAATCAGGAATATTTTAACTATCTCCAAGAAACAAATAGACAAAGGATAATGGCCTTAATTCAAAAGCTTCCTAGTAACTACTACTGCAAAAGAAAACATTGCATCATAAAAATGTAACTTCTTAAAGGTAACTGATAAACCTTCTACCGAAACGTATTTCTTTATTTACTGTTCTCAAAAACATGACTTAAGGTATTTCGTGCTATGTTACAAAATAAGAGTATAAATATAAATATACTAAAATGTTCCAATGAATAAAAGTAATAATTTTAACGAACAATTATACTGAGTGAAATCTCGTGTCCTTCAAATTACTCTAATTCAAAGTTTACATTTGTAAAAAAAGGACACAGATTTAAACGCAAGAAATAGCGTTTACCAACTAACAGTTTACTTAACATCAGGAAACGTAACCATTAACTGTTACTGCACAAAACAATTACATACTTGATATTTATTTATTTATATCGAACAAATTATATTTATATAAAAAAGGACTATCTCCCTAGACGCAAGCATAAGATTTAACCTATACGTTTAGTCAAATCAAATCACATGGAAAAATCTACAAGGTGTTGACTATTAACATTAACTATTTACAACGTATGTCAATTCTACTTGACACTTAAACAAGATTAGAAGCGTAACAAATAAGCTAATGCCAGACGCAATTGCCCCATTGCGTCGACTAGAAAACATGACAATTTACATTATGGGTTTCTTTCCCAAACCCGCAAAATACCATACAAAACAAGTTATAATATTAAATGCAATGTTACTGCCAGGTCCAACCTCCATGACCCCAGTACATGTAATGCAATAACAATGAGTTTATATAAATCAAACGTATGTTACTCCCAGGTCCCTCCTTCATGACCGCAGTTCAAGAAATGCTATATCTATATAAATGAGTTTAATAATATCAAACGGTCGGAACTCCCAGCTCCCTCCTCCATGACCCCAGTTCAAGAAATGCCATATTTATATAAATAAGTTTAATAATATCAAACGGTCGGAACTCCCAGGTCCCTCCTCCATGACCCCAGTTCAAGAAATGCTATATTTATATAAATGAGTTTAATAATATCAAACGGTCGGAACTCCCAGTTCCCTCCTCCATGACCCCAGTTCAAGAAATGCTATATTTATATAAATGAGTTTAATAATATCAAACGGTCGGAACTCCCAGGTCCCTCCTCCATGACCCCAGTTCAAGAAATGCTCTATTTATATAAATGAGTTTAATAATATCAAACGGTCGGAACTCCCAGGTCCCTCCTCCATGACCCCAGTTCAAGAAATGCTATATCTCTATACAATTTACATACTCTTTTATATATTCCTTCTGAGCCTAGAAAACAAAACAAGGGGAGGAAAGTTTACATTCAAGCCAGTCACGTAATACACAGGCATTACGTCATTATGCAGTAGTTTCTTCTTTCTTCGTGGTTTCTGATTGGACATCAGCCGTCGCATTGCAGTAAACTAAGAATATTTGAAGTTCATCTTTCTTGAAAGCCGTTGGAACCGTCTGTTGCTAGGTGAGAGTTGCCATAATCTTCCTCCAGGGGGCAACACAGGGCAGATATGAATTGTCGCCTTGACCCTCGGGAACGTCGTTCAGTTATAATATTTTTCTCGGGCCAGTTACAACTTTGAACATTACTCACAGTCGTACACGATCCAACCCAGCCGCTTTGACTTGGTAGTACTCTAGTGATGTCAGATTGGAGATCCGGAGGTACGTGAAGAACATTTCGTTTTGTAGACAGACAATATTGGATAATTTAAGAACGTTTATTTGATGTGTGATGGTTGGGCTGCATTGGGCTATAATAGTGAATAGTACTATTATAGGTTATGTCGGTGTTATTTAGGAGCGGGTAGTATGCTATACGCGATTAAGCGTGTATAATCAGTTTTGGTGGGGTAGTGATTGTACAATACGAAGATTGTATTGTTACAAATCATGTAAAGTTGACACTTCCCAATGGGATGGGATCGGATAATGCCAACATTCCATCTAGCAAAATAATCAACAAGCATGGCGACAGGGTGCTTCCTAACATATTCACTCACTATATCTCCTCTAATGAAAAAGAACTCAACTAAATTGGGCTCGCTCCCACGACCCTCGAGCGCCACTGTCGTGGTGGCTGGCGTGTCCTCGTACCTCCCCTTTACCTCGCCTCTCAAGCTTCAGTCCATCCTATCACTACCAGTGTTATTACGCTTTTTATATTCCTTTTTTTTTGTTCCGTCCTAGTGAGAGAAAGGGCATAAAATATGTGACTCTCGTATTTACCTCATGGTATTCAATTACATCACGTTGTTGAAGAAGGAACCTCTCTCTATGAAGGAACCGGTGGCCATGGAGTATTGGGCGTGGTTCTCCCACCGCGTTGGCGAGGAAAATCCTATCAGATTTCCTAAGTATAGAGGCGACGTTAATAAGTCTATCTGACTTATTAGTCTAGTTTAAAGACTAGAAAATGTTTATTAAGTCCTTCTGACTTTTTGTTTATCTGAATTGTGTCCTTCAGACTTAGTACAGTCGAGACCACTATTATGTTTATTTCGATTTCTTGTTTCAGTCAGAGTGACTAGATTTTGGTTTTGTGTTATTCTAACTTTGTTGGTGTAGTCACAATAACTCTAATGTTGCTTAAGTCCTTCAGACTTGTTATATTGGTCCAAGAGACTATGTTTTTCCAATATACATATATTATAGCTTCAATATAGGAGCCTTGAGCTCCAGATGTAATAAGAACTTAGTCCAAATGGTTGCTATTCTCCACGAGCACTATATTTCCCTTTTAGTCCTTAAGACTACACACTTGTTTTTATGGCTACAACCAGGTTGTCTATCCTTTTTCTTGGACCTAGTTGGGTCAATGTATTCAATGTGTTGAATCAACCTTATGCCACGCTTCGCGTGTGGTATTAGCTTGGCTGAGTAAAGCGCGGAACTCCGCTTGTTTACATATGGGGTCCACGCAGATAATGCATTTTTTCTCTTCGCCCGTTTTGGGCACCTATTGACGGAGTATTAGTATTGTATGAATTAAATTAGTGTTGTACCCCAGGGAGTAGGTCATTAAATACATGTACTATTGAATGCTCTGGCGGTACCAATAGGGAAAGGACCGGCCATAGTACTATTTTGTGTAGACACCTGTATGTTAGCCATCTTCCAATGTAATCAACTAACCTTTCTATTGCTATTCATTATACATCTCTTAAGGAATTCTCCTATGTCCCAATCAAGCAAGCTAGCTTAAATTATAAATGTGTTAATAACACTATGTGTATATCATTTCCAGTTAACTTTTGTTTATAATTACCTGACTGTTTTTCTTTTAGAATCACCTGACCGTATCCTGGCGTCAGTTCAGCTGTTTTGTTATTGAACATTGCTTTTCAAGCCTATTCTATTTGAGCTTACCCGTGTCGTGTTGGTGCAAACAAAGCTATTGAGTCCAGCATTGATAACCTTTTACTATATTGATATTGTTATTTTAGAGGTATTGATAATATCTATCAAATGTTACAGATATATTTTATACGTTTTGGCTTATGAATACGTTAAAGTAAATCTAGTAAATTTGCTAGCGAGAATATATTTAAATTTGTAAGAAAATGGGGGCATATACAAGAAATTGTTGAAAAGAGAAATGTTTATTTTATATAAAAAAATATATAATTTCTCCATTGTTTACAATAATAATAAAGTTGTTGCCTAATTTTGTAATGAGTGTGTGAGAACTAAAATTAATCGAGTTGTCATGATTGAGATGATAGCCTTCCCTCTAATCGCAAACAAGTACGAAAACTTTGTTGTTTCTAACGTCGGTCAGGTCATATGTTTAGTCTTCCCATTTTGTGAAAAATCCTCATCGGAGTTATAAGACATTAGAATCGTATTACTTAAGGTAATTGTTAACTGCGAAGTTGAGGTTTGAATATCGGATGGGTGCACTGACCAATGAGGATGATTTTCTCCAGATGATGTACGTATCATTTTGTTTTTCCCACCTGTATACCCACCAATGAGGGTTCATTTCCTATAAGCTTTCTTCTTTATATCCACCCCCTAAGTTTAAACAATTATTTTACCGTTTGATTATCTTAATAGTTAAAAAGACAACGTGACATCCGTTTACATATAAAGGTTGTTTAATTTTTTGAATAAACGTGATCTCAGATGTACTCAATCCTACTTGTAGCGAACCTGTTTCAGAGGTTGAATGTTCTAAGGTAGACCTCTATAAACAGACTGGACTGTCGATGAAGGGGAGAAAAGTGTTCTAATCCTGAGTCGGGTGCACTGGCTATGAATTTTCCCAAATAGTTTTCCACGCTCTCTCCACGCTAATTCGGGTATATTTTCTCTAAATTTCACCTTAGTCATCAGTAATACCTTATAGTGTGTGTTAATTAACAAAAACCAAAGACATCAATTAAAGAATAGCTACGTCATAGGGCACGTGGTTTAAATGAAAATTTAATCTAGTTTGTTTTGCTTGTGTTGGGTACGATAGGTCAAATACTGGTTGGGTGAACTTTGGGTTTTCATAAATGGTTTCCTTCTTTCTCTTCCGCAAAGGTGGGTAAATATAATTTAATCTATTACTTCTTCATCCTACTAAATTAGCGTGATTTATATGTGTGCTTAACCTGAAGAGGTCCGGTAGTAAGATGCAATGTAATAAACAATAAAGCATTGTAAAACTATTTTTGGTTTCAAAGTCAAGCTATTTTTACTTATAATATAACGTGGTAACACGACCACCCTAGAGTGATGTTTGTGCCACATCTTCTTAGTCCTGTGAATGAAACGCAGGTGACGTAGACGCCATCAGGTACGATTAACCGTCACTGAACGACCTACCATAGGAACAGTGTGCATTCGTAATTAAACACAAGCCATTCAGAAATAGTAATGGCCTCACCAGAAACAGAGAGCTTAAAATAACACAATGGCTTATATACCTGTGTCTTCTAATAACCGGAGCGATTTGAATTGTAGCCGTGCTGGGACATGGCTCAATTTTCTAAAACACCGCCTCGGTAACATTTTAACGAGTGAGAACGAACGGTTTAATGGGGCAGTGTTTCCAAGCGGGAAAGTGTGGTAGAAAAGGGGAAGTGTGATAGGAGAGGGGAAGGAAAAAGATAGAGGGATATAAGTCAGTCTATGGTGGGAAGCGTTCTTCTCTTTACATTAATCATTCCAGTTATTCTAAAGAGGAAGTTTTATCTCGACGGATATTATGTCCTCCTGAGGAGGAGAGTTTCAGGTCTTGAGCTTTATCCAGGCTTTCCGCGTCTTACTACCCGTCCTGGTTACTAGATTATTTACATGAATATAGTAAAGATGTCAACCTCTGGGGTCTTGGGTTAAAGGGCTTGCCTCGGGACCAAATTTGCAGGTTCAAACACAGCTAAGGTCGTTGGATTTCTCTTGAGTGATAAAAATCCGTAGCACAACTTCCTTCGGAGGGAACGTCAGGCCGTTAGTCCCATATCAATAGTGACATGTAAAATAACCCTGTAAGGTATGTTAAAATACCTTTCATGGTTAAATTGGTATGTATTTTCGTTCTCGCTCATAGAAATCCAGTAAGGACTTCAATGGGGAGTCACTACACTTTTCAGAACTCCCCTAGTACATAGTGTTTCTATCAGATGATGATACTGACCAGTTGAAGGGCTATGCGCATGCCCAGACCTGGATGGATAGAAATCATAACATTCGGGTGTCTCTTTAGCACCGCGTCTTACTATCTGTTCGGGATGGTTGCCTATTTTCTAATTACAATCATGTGTTAGTAATTAAGAAGGTATAGTTTAGAGGGAGCGCACCCACATTGGCGTAGAAAGAGAGTGGAGAACCATTTAGGTAAAACCACCCTTAGTGCACCCAAACAGAATTGGACTCTGATCTTCCAGTCTTCGGCAGTTTAGTCCACTGTGAGAGTGTGACGCCTTAGACCAAATTACCAATGGCATTGGTTTTTTAAAATTAGAATAATACTAAACGTTCAAAACATAATAAACAACTGATCTGTCTAAGCATTAAAAATTCGCTTCAGGGCCACGTGGTCTCAGGAACTACCGTTGACGGGGAGATCAGAGAGCATTCCCGTTCGGGTGCACTGAGGGTGGTTTATCCAAAATACTTTTCCACTATCCCTCCAAGAATATGCGGGTGCATTTTTGTAAATATATACTTCCTCATCCCTAAAACCAATATCATAATTATTGCTTAAGTGTATAACCCGGACGCGTAGTAAGATGCGATAATAATAAATAGCGTCATTTGTTTTAATATTTTCAAATCTTCTTAGAATCAAACAATGGGTCACTATATCCCTTTCCAGCCCAAATTAACTAAGGTGTATTCTAAGAAATATTTTTTTATGAATTTATTTTAAAATATATGTATAGCTTAACTTTTTTTTTATTAAGATCATATGAAAGTTCTTTTTAATATGTAGCTATTTGGCTACATCGGGACAGGCACGGATGCGTGTCTTGAATCGTTGCTTACTCTTCACTCTAATATGTAGAGGAGGTAACGATTACTAGTACAAGGTAAATAAGAGGGATCATGTTGCTGAAACATTGAATAATACTTAGGTAACAGAAATAAATTTACTATAACAAAAAACGAGATGAGATAAAGGTTTACAGAAGAAGAACAAAAATTAAAGTCAAATATCGGGTATAGTATATAGTGTCAGAAATATCAGTTCGGAGTATCGAGTATAAATTCAAAGCAAAAAGCAAAACAACACTTTTAGATTGAACATATGGTAGGATTTAACAACTCCAGAAATATAGGACCTTGTCGTAGCTCGGGAGAATAAGTGCCTAAAACAACACAGTAACGGTTAAAAGGGGAGTTAAATAAAAAGAGCACAAAGTTAGTCGGACTTGCGCCAGACTACAGCCAGAAGGGTCTAAACAGAAAACACAGTGCAAAAGTAACTAATAAATAACACTACTGTAAATCCTATAGTTTTAGAGTTACTAGGTTAAATATGGGTCAAGCTAGCTAGCTTGAGTTAAATTAGAGTCCCATACATACTCTAAATAATGAACAGTAAATGGAGGATCTATTATATACATACAGATGGCTAACAGTCAACTGTCAACACCATGTAGTACTATGGCCGGCCTTTTCCCGGTGGGTACTGTCAGAGCATTCAATAGTACAGTTAAACAATTACTCATACCCTGGGGTATACAAAATAGCTAGTACAATCTAACATTATATACATAGTCAAACGAGGCGTCAACAAGGGGCGAAAGGAAATACTATTTGTGCGGGCCACTATATGAAACTAGCCGTGTTCCTCACTTTGCGCACCCTAAATAGTAACACAGAAAAGGTGCCAAAAAGAATGTAGTGTGACACTGACCTAACTAGGTCCTAGACAAAAGGTGTAGACAAACTGCTTGTAGCCATACAAATATCGAACATGTGAACATGACATTTAGGGCGTTACGAAACTTTACTGTGCCATAAGCACTCAGAATAGTTAAATGAATACATGGATTAGAAAAACTTGACCACCTGGTCCTCCTTAGATATAGAGCTCAAAGCCCCCATATTTAAGTTATGTCAAGTGGACATAAGATAAATAAAGCCAGACTATATAACGATAGGTATTAACCAATTAGTTACTTAGTCCAAATAAAACATGCCTGCAAGATATACAACATAATTAGTCATTCAGACTAAAAATCAAACATATCAGAAAGATATAAAAAACATAATTACTTGTTCTGATCAAGGACAACATGTCTGAAAGACATACAACATAATTTCATTCAGACTAAACATCAAACATGTCAGAAGGACATAAAAAGCATAATTATAGAGCACAACTTCAGCTAGTGTCTGAAGAACACATAAAAACATTCTTACAATAGAACAAACTGTGTCGGAACGACATAGTATTCAAAGTCAGAGATATACGTTGATACTTAATCAGATCTTGCGAGGCTTCTTCTGCGACGCAACAGTGGGTCCGACTCCTGATCCATTGTGACCAACAGTATTAGTGGCGCTGGAGATTAGTTCATAAGTTCTTCTTTCGACGAAATTTTACAAAGAAGTGCAGTTATGTGGTACACGGATTCCCGCGATACTGAAGTTCTTTCCTGTCTCGTGCGTCCAACGGCCGAGACATCCGCCAAGCTTGCGGAAAGGCTTGTGAAAGCATGATGATAATATAAGACTGCATCCTGTCCATCGTAAACCATTTTCTGCTACCTTCTAAAAGAATAGATTAGTTTTTGTTTTAATTTTATTCTTTTAATTCATTTATTTCATTCGTAACTTTATTGTCATGCTTGTAGATGCCCTTTATATAGAGAACATGCTACAATCGGACCATCTTGTGAATGTGGGGAGTGACAGGCCTCCACCATGGTTCGGATCCCACGTTAAACTGTAGGTCCTTCATTTCATCTCACAATCACCTTACCATTACACATTAGCGTAAGTGCGTATAACCTGAACGGGTAGTAAGACGCGGTGCTAATAATAATAATAATAATAATAATACAATCGGACATTGGTCTTGATTAGAGGTAAAATAAATTAAATATAAAAAAACAACGTAGTCAAATGTCTACATTGGGCTTCAAAGGGATACATATAAGTTTGATATATATTTAGAATTTTCCCAACTACTCACTAATGGTGATGAGTTTATTTTTAAATTCCCTATCTCCTCACATTCTTTCTCTCTAAAGATTGTTGTGTATATGAAACGAATCTGTTCGTTCCTCAAAGCTCTCTTTCTTCTTTAGTGGGGGCTCCATCACCCCAGTATAGTGTTAATGAAATAATAGAGCCCTCTAACAATAATAAACATGAGTGAAACATGAATTAACATCCAGTTTAATAAAAAGAACAGGAGTGCACCATTGAACATTATGTAATGTGACATAATCGGTGTTGATGAGTCGCCACTCCATTAATCAAACTTAGTCCGTACTGACAGGGTGTTTCAACAGTTTGGCAACACTGCGGGTTACTCCTTATACAGGCAGTGATTAATTACTCGGTTTTTATTCACAAAATATATTACATAAATATGTATATATGATAGGGATTTTTTGTAATTTTAGAATTGCTATAATTTACTGGGTGTTTTTCTTGCCACGACGTGTCCCCACCCACTTGAGTTAGTTGCATATGTACTATTTAAGATTATGTGCTAGCGATGAATAGTGTTTAATTGAAAGGAAATGTACCCACATTTGTGTGTAGCTAGAGTGGGAAACTATCTAAAAAATCACTCTCAATGCACCTGACAATGATTCAAACCTCAATCTCCCCGTAATAGGCTGATGACTCCTGTGAGACCTACGCTTTAAACTACGTGCCTCCCTCTCCTCATTAGAAATATCTATCTCTTTAAATCCAGGGATTTAGAGGGAGCAATCTGATTTCATTCTGAGTGATTCCGATTATCGACCCCGGTGGTTTTGGGGTAAAGTTCTTACCTCAAGACCCAATGATCGGGGATTCAAACCCAGCCGTTGACGGATTTTTTTTAGCGAACTAAATTCGTAGCAAAACTTACTTTGCAGGGGAAGTAAAGCCGTCAATCCCATGTCGATTTTGGTATGTAACAGAACCATGGAAAATATTTTAAAATATCTTTCCAAGAAAAGCTTTTAAGCCCTTTTGCTCTTGCTCATAGAAATTCTCGTGTGCTGATATAATTAGTCGGATCAGAAAGCGCATGTAAAATACCTTAAATAATTTAAAATGAAAAAATTATTCTTATTAAGATAAATCACTGGTTTTTTCAAATATACAAACTTTAGATATTTAGGCACTACAACTGAGCGTATTAACTTAGATTAGATAAGCTCTTAGGCAATTTTATGAGACTATTTGCGATCCTAGAAAGCAAATGTTCAATATTATATCTAGAAAAACGTTTAATTTAATATTTCAACTCACGGCCGAATAACTAAAACATTAGATCTAAGTTTACGTTGGACAAAAATCACTCCAAATGTGATTTTATTTGCCTTAATTTAACATCAAAAAAGTGGGATGGTGCAATTTCTGAAACTTACAGATCATAGCTATATAAAAAATATCCTTACACACATAATTGTATTATATATTATTATCTACCAAACATATATTATTCTGAACATACTTGTATAAATGGGGATTTTTGCTGTAATTAACCTTTGGAAAAAGTAAATGTAATTTTTTGCGCTCAAAATTGATAGTAGTAAACTTATTACTATTAAAACAATTTCAAAAATATTGATATTATTTGGAAAAGTGACCTGGTTTTGCGTCTAAATATATATATTAAGATATATAATGTTATAATAGCTTTTATGTTTGTCTAAAAGGTTACTTCCTATATAATTCGGACTATACTGTAGATACATACACATTTATAACACACATTCATGTAAACATTATACATACATATACAACCTCCACGCAAATGCGGGTTCACTTCCTCTAATTAAACCTTCCAAATTCCTATTCCATTAGCGTAATTAGTACTTAAAGCGTATAACCCGAACGGGTAGTAAGACGCGGTGCTAAATATTATTATTATTATTAATTATTCATACATATACAATTTTTCAAGTTTAAGCGCAAACACATAAAACTATGTCAAAACAGATCTAATTGCAAAAATATACTAACCTAGAACACACCATCTCCGATCTCAAATCAATTTGTTTCACAATGTAAAATTAGCTTTTACATGAAAAAGTGAAAACGGTCTAACCATTATTTTTTCTGATAATTATGTTATTTAACTGATTTATGATCCAAGTAAGATACATGGAAATTGTCATTCCTCTACTCATG
>CABFVZ010000943.1:73463-88781 GCA_902151445.1 Timema monikensis
CAACCCCCCATACATCATCCCCTTAAGGCAGTCTCGCCGTATTTCAGCTGGTAAAGCTCGTTGAAGTAACGAGCCGATAAACATGAAGATACTCGCGTCAACGGTGGTAGCGTGGTGGGAGTTGAGCGGGTTTCTTATTAGGAACATCGTGGAGTGTATAGTCTTAAACAAAACACACACGATCGATTTTTTTTTACGAGTTTTCTTAGTACCCGTTCGTACCATACGCATATATTAATAACACTATTTGAATATGGGTGAGAGCTGTATGATTATAGAGGAACCCGGTGACCTGGCGGTCTAGGGGTAAGGTGTCAGACTTCTGTGCTGGGGTCCGGGGTTCAATCCTCGGTCCCGGCACAAATTTATCTGATTATCAAACCCTTCCTTCACCTCTGACAAGACGTGTATTAATCGAAACTTGTGAATGTGGGGAATGCCAGGCCTCCACCGTGGTTCGGATTCCACGTTAAACTGTAGGTCCTTCATTTCATCTCACAATCACCCTACCATTACACATTAGCGTAAGTGCGTGTCACCCGAACGGGTAGTAAGACGCGGTGCTAATAATAATAATATAGAGGAACCCGCATCTGTTATAAGGGAAAGTGAGAAAACATTCAAGAATAAATATTCTCAGTACACCCAACTGAGTTTCGATCTTCAATCTCTCCATTACCGTCAAGCCAACACTACACGAGAGTGACGCGTAAGACCATTGGACCACCGATATGGAACCACTCAAATAGATCTTCAGATATTCATAGTTAGTGTAAATTATTATTATCACCACGATTTACTACCCGTTCGGGTTTTGCACACTTACGCTAATGTGTAATGGTAGGATGATTGTGAGATGAAATGGAGGACTTACAGTTTAACGTGGAATCCGAACCACGATGGAGGACTGGCAATCCACACATTCACAAGTTTCGATAAATACACGTCTTGTCAGAGGTGAAGGAAGGGTTTGACAATCAGAAATATCTATGCCGGGACCAAAGATTGAACCCCAGACCCCCAGCACAAAAGTCTTGACACCTTACCCACTAGACCACCACATAGTGGAAATGAAATGTTCAGACATTTCCAAACAAAGATTTTGTTGTAGACCATCGTGACATTTCATACATTTGTATATGTACTGTACTTATATAAATACGTACGTGTATAAATAAGTATGTATGTATACACAGATATTTATGTGTGTGTAAAGGCCTCAACAATGTGCACAATCGTTGAGACATTGTGTCTCAGTCGATGGTCTTTGAGAAACTTTGTTTGGATTCCCTTTTGGGTAAAAAATATTGTATTTGTGATTGGGAGAAGTTTAAGGAGTAATGGAGGGGGTGGATGAAGTATATCTAATAGTGTTGTTCTAGGTGCTTATAACCCCATTAATTATCATATACCTAGAAATAATATTGCGGTAAATGTATCAAAACTACAAGTATAATAACCATCGTGTTTGTGACTCACGCGATCTATTATCACAGTAGGTCCTATATTATAAAAAATAAATGGTATGGTGCATCGCACAAACTTACTCTATGGCATTAGAAACTAGGAACACTGTTACAGAAAAACTGAAATAAAAACATATATGTCCACGAAAGAGCGTAAGATTCAAATTAATTTTCAAAAACCTGGAATAAAAAATATACATATTTACTTATATTTTATAAAACCATTCATTTCTGATCTATATTTCAAATAAAATATTTTTATCCGTAATGGTTCTTCAACTTTACAGTGATAAGTTATCGTATCTAATATAGTAAAGGATAAATTATTAAAATTGGACAATTTTCCTTATTTAAAGTTCCCTCTAAGTCATTTTCATGTAGAAATGATTATTTACATCATTGTTTATTATGATAAACCATGACCAAATATAAAATGTAATCAAAATAGTTTGATCAAATTTCGAGAAAATCGAGTTTTTTCTCTTTTTATCCCTTCAATAAGCTAACCTTAATTTTGGGCTGGATATCTAATTCTAAAATCCCTCGGAGGAAACTTTTGGAGACCCCAGATACCAAGTTTTAGCCTAATCGGTAAAATAGTTTCGGATCTAGTAGGAGGGGAGAGAAAGACAGACGGTATTTTGAAAATCATCTATTTGGTTTAAGGGGGTCATAAAAAGTCGTCATTTATCAAAATCCAAAATATTGAGCTCGATTTTTTTGACCATTACAATATTTAAATATTAGCCACTTTTTCTAGCTGGTCTGAATTTGTTTAAATATAAATAATATTGAGTAAATTAATAACTATGTCAAAATATAATTTAACACGAATAGTTGGCAATATTTTCTTTGTATCAGTTAAGAGTTACAGAAATTTATTTATCTCCAATAATCTGTATTTAAGTTAAATTGTTTCTTAATGAGTTCGGTAGTGTTTGTGGGAAATATAGTTTTTTCAAATATATTTAAAACAAATTAGCCTTCTATAGTAGTGGCTGAATGGTCTAAGGCATCACTCTTGTGTTAGATTGGCCCGCTGGTGATGGGAGTATTACGATTCGAGTCCTGGATAGATCTACTGACGTTGGTTTTCCTACATTATTTCCTACTCTCCTCCCATGCAAATGTGGGTAGATTACATATAAAATGCTTCCTTCCTTATCCCTTACCCATTGGCCATTGGAGTAATATATGTATATAGCCTTAACAGGTAATAAGATGCAATAATAAAATAAACATGGGGTCCTGTATATATATATATATGAATAAATGTTTCTAGTAGCCAACCTTTCATAATTAAGTTAAAAAATTAATGAAAATCATGAGTCATTTTCAAAACAAAATAAAAATATTTGTGTTCATTGCTACAAGAAAAATACCCTCATTGTCTTATATGTTTATGTTTTCCTAATTTTGAATAGATCCATTTCATAAACATAAAATTAAATTAAAATTGTCTCAGCTATTTTTGCATTAAAGTTATACGTGTTTCAATAAACTAAACAACTACGGAAGCTGTCCTGTCATTGTTTGGCATGTCAGAAATATAGTTTAATTATTTTCTCTCCAAGTCTCTAAAAATGTACGAAATTTAATTATAAAGTATTTTTTTTATGGAAGTTTTCCAGTTTGCCATTTAAAGAACAATTAGCAATCATGGTTATGCATTAATAGGCTACTCAGTCATACTTGACTTATAAATTAGCCTTTTCTAGTAATCAATATTAATAAATAAATACTCTTCGGTTGCCGCATGGTTTAACGCGCTACCCTTGCAGTAGACTAGACTAACTATTACGGGGAGATTGAGGTTTGAATCTTGGTTGGGTGTACTGAGGGTAGTTTATTCAAAATTATTTTCCACTCTCCTTCCATTCAAAAGTGGGTACACTTCCCCTAAATATAGCCTTTCTAATCCCTAAAACTATTTTTACGTAAATAGTTGATAAGCGTAAAACCCGAACGGGAAAATAATACGCATTGCTAAAAGAAAATATTAAATAAATAATAAATTCTTTTTATGAAATAGAGCAGCCTTGGGCCATTAAAAATATGTATCAATCATATTGTCATTAGACACATGTGATTTCGTATTTGCTTGCTATAAACACATTTATAAATACCAATTTCAAAGAAAAATCAGCAAAAAAATTGGTGAACGTAAAACAATAATTCATATTCAAGAAGGTACCAAGATAAGGTGTTAATAACAATAATAGCTTTCTTAATATAAAAAATATATATATAAACTAATTACAATATTATAACTCTTTCTTACTATATAAGGTTTGTATAACTATACTTTAGGATTTAAGGCATGTATAGTTTTTATTATTTAATTAATGCATAGATTTTTTTTATCAAATTAGTATCCAGGCCTATCTACGACAAGTTAATTATAATATCAACAAACCTATAAAACCTAACCTTAATTTGATAGGTGCATAAAAGGTTGGGTTTTGTTTGTAAAAAGTTTTTTCTGTCAGTTATTAAGTGAGAGCTAACTAAGCTAATTCTATTTTTACTAAAAAAAAATCCAGAATTTAAAATTTTAAATCCAACTCCGTTAGGTACTGTTCTGTGTTCTGTACAAAGTTTCAGATTTTTAGGTAATTTAGGGGCTTTCGAATGGTATGGAAGGACGCGTGCGTGCGCGTGCGCGTGCGTGCACACACACACACACTAGGAAATTATTATACAGGATATTGATGAGGAATATAAGTATTTCTTACGATATAGGGTCAATGTATATTTAATGCGTTCTGATTATTTTCGATCGTCTTAGTGCTCGAGTATAGAAGAAAGATCGAAACTGTTTTGTGACGTAAAAGCCTGCTGCTTTGTGGATCAATCAGTAGGGATGATTTTAACTCATAGTGAAGTTTATTAAGTGAGCTAATAGTTTGGTTTATGTTCTAGTGCTGTGTTTTTTTATTGATACTGCGTCTTACTACCCACCCGAGATATACATATGTTGTGTTGAAAATATAAAAGTTAAAAACTAAAGTTAGTAAAACCTTGTCGAAAATCACAGTCCATCACGCCCTTCACCTTAAAAAATGGTTAATAGTATAGGCTAAAATTTAATATATAGAATAATGATAAGGGTAGCTTTAAATAAATGCACCAGCAATATAATGGAAATAACGTTTAAAAAACGAAAGTTAAAATTGTGTTCCCAGAGGGACCGGCAAGGATTCCAACTAGAATCTTCCCATCAGCTACGACCTTATTCAATACTCTTGTCTAATGATTTGTACCAGGGATCGGCAGCCTTATTTTGTGGCCCCATTTGACTTACAAACTTAACAAAGCTCTGTGATCACCCATCCTTTCTCAACTCTACTTTTGCTTCATTGTTTGTGTGTACACCTTTTATTTATTACATAATTTCACCCTTCTCTCAAATATTTATTAATGCACCCACCTTTCTAGAAAAAAAATATAGAATTAATAAAATGTATATTTTCATATTAAACTAACTTATTTAATTTGCTTATAACACTACCTCTATGACCGATAAGGTAATTTGGGTCATATTCACAAATTATTTGGAACTTTTTTTTATATATTCAAGAGTTTAGAAGACTCAAAGATCGATTTTTAAGGCCAATGTAGTTTTCTTACGTGATCGACTGAACATTTTCACGAGGTCGACAGGTCGATCATGATCGACGAGCTGCCAACCCTTGATTTAGACCACTTGACCACCAATGCGAGTCATACCACGTGGTCAATTTGCTTTGGGTAGAGTGGTTTAAATACTTGTATTTTATGTTAGTGAGGAAATTTTACAACAATAACTTTCTAAGTATAGGCAATTTTTTTTTTACGTAAAAGTAGTCTTAGCAATTAAATTATGGCGTGATATTGAATAAATTTGTCCATTTATCTGGAAAAAAACCTTTTTGAATGAAGTTCCTTAGAGTCTGTTACTTCTATACAACCTCTGAATTTCAGAATATTCAAATGGGGGATGTACTAGTACTAAAGCTCTTTGTGCAAATCCCTTTCTGGTTGTAAAACGTGCATGGCTTGATGGTTTGCAAGTTTATTTTCTTCTTCACACCACCATGCTGGCGCCTAGTAACGTACAAAACGACCAAGACAAATGGTCTAAAACTAAAAGAGGTAGTATTGTTTATAGTAAAGCTAGATATAAAACATATTATTAAATTACTACAATCGTTAAAAATATAGTGCGACAGAGAATG
Organism: Timema monikensis; assembly: GCA_902151445.1. NCBI lineage: Eukaryota > Metazoa > Arthropoda > Insecta > Phasmatodea > Timematidae > Timema > Timema monikensis. The sequence goes on from CABFVZ010000943.1 coordinate 79,147, forward strand.
TTACGTAATTTATGAACGTAATATTTGACACGAGTGACTAAATAATAGGCTGTGAATAATTTTATGGATCTCTTTTTTACTCGTTTATTTTGTCATTTAACATTATTAACCGGTCTTGGGGTAAGGTGTCGGACTTCTGTGTTGGGGTCCGGGGTTCAATCCTCGGTCCCGGCACAAATTTATCTGATTACCAAACCCTTCCTTCACCTCTGACAAGACATCTTGTGAATGTGGGGAGTGCCAGGCCTCCACCGTGGTTCGGATCCCACGTTAAACTGTAGGTCCTCCATTTAATCTCACAATCACCCTACCATTACACATTAGCGTAAGTGCGTATAACCCGAACGGGTAATAAGACGCGGTGCTAACAACAATAATAATATTATTAACAGTTTATAAAAACTACTGACTCATTTCGGCATAGGATCATTAACCACACAGAGCTTCATGTCACATCCTAAAGTATCATGACTGCCCCCTTTTAGCAGAGCCACCAACTAAGTGGACTTAGAGCTTGCGCATTGTGGTGTTTTAATCTCAAATCTCATAGTCTATATCTTCTCCCCAACTTCCGGGGTCTGAGTGCTCTATAATGTCTCTACTATGAGTAATTCATTCAGTTTAACTTCCTTGTTAATATTCTAATGGTATCTTCTCTCTTCCGCCCCTTCATACACAAAATGCTTAGGCTTTCATTCCCCTATTTTTATTGATACAAATAAAAACTACAATTTTCTTATTTTACGTTAGTTCTAGATCAACATGGACTAATATATTTTTTAAATATTAATATTTTTCAATAAAAATTTATAAAATTAAATCAAGTTATTGACCCACATAGCGTGCGCTAAATATAAATTATTGTTAGTCTAACCTGTTAGACTAACTAACTTCAGGGGTCTTGGGATAAAGCTCTCTCCTCTTGACCAGATGATCATGGGTTCAAAACCTACCGTGGTAAATGGATTTTTTTTTCCTAACAAAATCCATAGCACAAATACCTTCTAGGGGAAAATAAAGCCATCGATCGATCTCACATAGATTGTGGTATGTAAAAGATCTCTAGACTGTGTGTGAAAATATCCTTCCCAGCAAAATTGATAAACCCTATCGCTGTCACTCATAGAAGTTCTCGTTCGCTTATATAATCACTTGGTTTCATAGATGGTAGGTTAAATATCTCAATTAAATGAAGAATAAAAAGTAGACTGCTTGACCAGCCTTGCGTGTGTTAACTAACTAAAAAACTGTAAATAACGGAAAGGCACTAAAATTAAGACTAAGGCTAAGATTATAATAAATTTATATTACTTATTATCTTATTTCAAGATTTTGTGGTATTTATATATTTGAATTTTGCTCTTTTTTGTTTTGGTTTCATATATTATGTGAAATTATTTTATTTCATGGAATATGTATGTATAAATATTATCTTGTGGAAAGAAGCCAAGTGGGTAATGGGTGTATCATGACTGTGTCTGCGTGGTAAGAACGGGAGAATATAGGACCTGGATTTGAACTCATAACTTGGATAGTATTATTTCATTATTATTAGGTATTTATACCTGAATTTAAGTGAATCTTAACGTCTATGTTGATAGAACATTGTATTTGTAAAAAATGTATATTATATACATTCTAAATGCAAAATGATTTATTATCAATACATCCACCATCGCAGTTGGTCACAAGGACTAATACAGTGGTTCTCAAATTGTAGTCCGCAGCTTAATGCCAGGTGGTCCGCGAATGGTATCAGTGGCAGCATGTTGATAAAATTAGTGGGGGTGCTGCTCCAGAGAAATTTCAGCCTTTGTTTTAAAATTGTGTAAAAGGAAAAAAACATGTATAAAAATAAAATTTATTCAGGAATTTGATAAAATTTTAACAAAAGAAACCGATCAATGTTTACTTAAGTTAACCTAAATTGTTATAGTTTAAGTTTGATCTATTCATTTAAAAATGAAATCCATTCTTCTTGTTTTAATTTGCGCAAAAAGTTCAATAATTTTCTCCTTGATCTTTAGATGACAATTGAGGAAATTTTTCTCCATTGAAAGCACTGCAAGTGCATTTAGTCTTTCTGTTAAATAAAAGAACCGGAAAAAATGAATCGAATAGAATAACTGGAAGCAGGATAATAATCTAATTCTACACTCTTCTACACTTTATCACATTCAAAAATATAGTATACGTTTTTTAAGCACAACACACGATGAGTAAAAAAAAACTTCTTTCCACCATCACGTCAGAGCCGGCACTGCGAGAGCAACAGAGCTCTCTCTACCTGGAAGATCCGTCTTCCTCTCCCCCTCCTCCTATATGCGCATGCGCACAACAGTCAAACACCACGTCACTGGTACTGTGAGGCGCACAGTTCCACAAAAAGATTTTTGTATCTTTTTCATAGACTGGGGATGGCTACTGAAGTACTGAGATTAAGCTTAAGGAATATATGTTGTACTACAAAAATAAATAAAGAATTAAAGAAAAAAGGACTGATTATATTAAATGCTATCGATAATATCAAGAGGAAATAGGGGGTGATGCTGTTCCGAAGTGCCTATACACGAGCCGCCACTGAATGGGATAAAAGTTCAATAATAAATATTCCGTGGAAGATATAAAATGTACAAAATTGATTAACAACGTCCAATGACAACAGTAACTTTGTATGACTAGTAGTATTATAAATGTGAAATGAGCATAAGAAACAAAGTCTAGTTATATAAATTGCATGATAAAATCACATAAACTTTCTGATATTGTATATTATAGCTTGGATGAAAATTTTCAGAAATATATTTTTAGAACGCTACCCCTAAATAGGTTTAGATCGTGAAAACAAACAAATAATCTTGTTAATAACAATAATCACTCTTTTATAAATAAATTGTAAACCAAATTGTTCAACCATATTTAACAAAATTTAAATTTTTAATAAGAATTATTTGTAAATTATCCTAGGATTATTTATTTAAAAAAAATATAAACGTATTATTAATTATAATAAAAAACTATTAACAGATTCCCATTTTGATGTCATCATAAGGGTCAATTTCTAAAATGTTCAAATTTCCTTTAATTTGTTTCAAGTAAACTACCCTTGAATTAAAATATTTTAGATAAATAAGGATACATTATTATCGTTATGTAAAATAATTTCCCAATACCAATTTTGACAAATTGCTAAATCCAATTTTTAAAATATTCTAATGAAAAAAAATCATTAGTAAATTATCCATGACGAAACTTTCCACCCATCATGTTCATGCCAAAAACTTTCTAGACATACTTCTAGTTAAAATAATTATAGCCATTTTAAAAATTGTGAGTTTTCAAAAATCACTCCTTAGAAAACATAAATCCCTATCGAATACATGGAATGTTTACTTAAAATTAAGTATACAGTGGTATCTGTCATTTCAAACACTCCATAAATACCCATTTGGAACCAAATTGTTATAAACATTTGTAAAAGAAGAATAAGTTTTGAAAAATAAATCTTAATTAAACTACCCATTATTGAGTTTTTACCCCCAAAATAAATATACAGTTTTTATTGTAATGTCAAACATTCCCGAGATACCCATGTAGAACCAAATCATTTGGAAAATTTCTATTAAATATTTCAAGTTTTGTAAAAGTCAGTAATAAGTAAACTACCCATAAATGAGTGTTTACACCATACAAAACAATACTGTTTTTATTGTCATATCTAAAATTCCAAAGATACCTATTTTTAATCAAATCGTTAAAGCCATTTATTTGCAAGATATTTCAAGTTTTTGAGAAAATTAGACACTTTTATTTGTCATGTAAAACACTCTCAAGATACCCATTTAGAACCAAATCGATATAGCCATTTTTTAAATATTTAAAATTTTGAAAAATCAGTCCTCATTAATCTACTCTTCAACGAATGTTGGCACTAAAACCAATTATATAGTGCTATTTGTCATGCCAAACAAATCCTAGTAATGAATTTCAAACAACATTGTTAAAGCCATCTTTTTTAGACTTAGAATTCAATGAAAATATTCATTAGTAAACTACCCTTAAGCAAAATATTAGGGTAAAAATATCAAATTCCTTGAAAATCCATAAACTCTTTTTATTTGGATCCGTTGCCATGGACAGATAAACAGAAAGACATAGGGATTTGGAAAAATTATAAAAGACACTTTTTTTTTATGAGCGTCCACATAAAACGTTAAAATCTGTCATAATCTAGAGATTGATTTTTGTCATGATCACAATAATTTCTCTTAATATGAGAAGGTAAAAATTATACATGTATTTTTAAATTGATTGCACCAACTATGCATTATAACAGAAAAATAAAAGATATCTTTGATTACAATAGATATACAAGAACCTAAGTTAGAAGTTCCAAAATAATACTGTCTTGTTGCGATATGGGCAAACAATAAATTTAGGCGGCAAGATCAAATGCAGTAGGTTTGAAGAACAATGTTCAATAACAAAACAGCTGGATTGACGCCAGGCTACTATCAGGTGATTCTAAAAGAAAAACAGTGAAGTAATTACAAATAAAAGTTAACAGGAAATGATATACACATAGTATTACTAAGACATTTATAATTTAAGCTAGCTTGCTTGAATTGGAACTTAAGAAAATTCCTTAAGAGATATTGTATAATGAATAGCAATATAAAGGTTTGTTAATTGAATTGGTAGATGGCTAACATGCAGGCGTATACAAAATATAGTACAATGGCTGGTCCTTTCCCTATTAGTACTGCCAGAGCATTCAATAGTACATGTATTAATGACCCACTCCCTGGGGTACAACACTAATTTAATTAATACAATACTAATACTCCGTCAATAGGTGCCCAAAACGGGCGAAGAGAAAAAATGCATTATCTGCGTGGACCCCATATGGAAACAAGCGGAGTTCCACGCTTTACTCAGCCAAGTTAATACCACACGCGAAGCGTGGCATAAGGTTGATTCAACACATTGAATACATTGACCCAACTAGGTGCAAGAAAAAGGATAGACAACCTGGTTGTAGCCATAAAAACAAGTGTGTAGTCTTAAGGACTAAAAAGGGAAATATAGTGCTCGTAGAAAATAGCCACCATTTGGACTAAGTTCTTATTACATCTGGAGCTCAAGGCTCCTACATCAAAGCTATTTCATATGTATATAGAAAAAACATAGTCTCTTGGACAAATATAACAAGTCTGAAGGACTTAAGCAACATTAGAGATACTTTGACTACACCAACAGAATTTGAATAATACCAAACCAAAATCTAGTCACTCTGACTGAAACAAGAAATCGAAATAAACATAATTGTGGTATCGACTGTACTAAGTCTGAAGGACACAATTCAGATAAACAAAAAGTCAGAAGGACTTGATAAACATTTTCTAGTCTTTAAACTAGACCAATAAGTCAGATGGACTTATCAACTTCACCTCTATACTTAGGAAATCGGATAAGATTTTCCTCGCCGGCGTGGCGGGAGATCCACGCCCAATACTCTATGGCCACCGTTTCATTCGTAGAGAGAGGTTCCTTCTTTAACGACGTGATGTAATTGAATACAATGAGGTAAATACGAGAGTCACTTATTTTATGCCCTTTCTCTGACTATAACGGAACAAAAAAAGAAATAGAAAAAGACGTAATAACACAGGTGGTGATAGGATGGGCTGGAGCTTGTGGGGTGAGGTAAAGAGGAGGTTCGAAGACACGCTGCCACAACAGTGGCGCTCTAGGTTTGTGGGAGCGAGCCAAACTTAGTTGAACTATTTTTCATGCCAGGTGATGTAGTTTGCGAATGTGTTTTGGAAACACTCTGTCGCCATACTTGTTTAATATTTTCCTAGAAGGCATGTTGGCGTTATCCAATCCCATCCAGTCACGGTGAGTAAGTCTTGAAGCATATTATTCCTGAATGTATTAGCTTTAATTGTCTTCTTTGGATTCCACTATTATAAGTTTAGTATTTTTATGCAGATTTGTATTATTAAAATCCTTTGTAGTATTTTCTATTGGGAGCACGTTGATCATATCCGAGTCCATCCAGTCGCTAACAGTAAGTTTTGAAGGATATTATTATTAAATATCTCAAATCTAATGCTCTTCTTTGGATTTTGCCAATATAATTATTATAATTTCGTATTTTTACGTAGCCTAATGGTGTAGGTGTCAACTTTACATGATTGACACGCTACATGATAAATAAGAACACTACGTCTACCCTGAAATGTTGCAGTCTAAGTGGCCCCAAGAATATCAATAATATTGTGCAATTTTATCGACGCTCCCTCTAAACAATTCCATAACTCAATCGAATCGTGCCATAATTCGGTTTATTCAAAATGCTAAGTGATAAGGATGCGGCTTGTGTAGCCACTGCTTTGGCTTTTTGTAAAAGAGAAAAATTGAATGCAATGAATAAAACGTGCGGTGCAGAGCTACACTGAAGTGTGACTCAACCTTGACCTTGAAGTATTACACTACGACCCTATCTTATAGGTTATACCATATTGGAATAATGGAAGTTAATTTTGCTACCTGTCAGAGTGTGCGAAGGCTATATTAATAGAATTTCCGGCTTCGTCAAAGTGACAGGTATGGAGTATTTTAAGGTGGAAGATAAGCATGTGTACCAATTATCACTATTGGGAAAAGTTTGACAAATTTGGGTTTAAAACATTACAATAGACTGGATTGTCACTGGCCGGAAGATCGTGTTTCAAATCTCTGCTGGTTACACTTTAGTTTTTCCTTCCTCTATCTGCAACCAGAAGACGTGCTGTGCTGGGGATGATAGTTATTCACGAAACAGATTTTTGATAATACTAAGCAATATATTAATACTATAAATAGGACGCTCGAATCCTATGTATGGTATTCGAAACATTCAAGATTCGTTAACATCTAAAAAAAAAGTATCTTGAGTTTCTATACTATAAAGCCACACGGCTGACTAACTCACTAACACTAATGTTTACCCACTTCCAGATGAGCTAGAAACTCGAAATTTAGTGAACTTATATCCCCTAGACTGTAACCGACGGCAAATTTAAAATAAACTAAACATTTTAATTTTTAACCACCGAAAAAAAAATCAGAATTTTGGAGCAACTTCAAAGTCGGTGGGGACCTTTCTTTGGAGTTCTCTTGTGGCTAAACGGTAAGATCTATCAAAAAACGGCTCTATTATTACATTAGTTAACATCCACTTGCAAAGAAAACCCACCGCGGGATTGGGGGCGCAGCCCCCGACGAGCAACGCGAGTATAATGATGAATACCTTGATTTATAATAACAATTTTAAGTAATTGTTAAAAGGAATTAGGCTATATAGACTTGTTAATATTAAAACTATAAAACATCAGATATATAGGACAAAATTGTATCAATATAATTAATTTTCTAAAAAATGTAACTTTGTTGTTTATGAATTAATAAGCCTGACACACTAAATAGCCTTAAATATTCTTTTTTAAATTCCAGTTTAAATATTTTCGCTCTAACTTTCATTTCTAAAGATTCGAATTTGGATTTTAGATTCGTAAGAAAATTAAAAATTTTGTTTTAAGAATCAGATCTTAGCAATATAGGATTCAACAAATCTTTAATTGAAATACATTTTTAATTTTCAATTATATTGATTTATTTTGACTATCAATATATTAATTTATTATGATATATTTTCAAACCAAACTGGCTTTTTTCCGGGCTATCAGAGTGTAACTTTAATCATAAGAACAGTATTGGAAATAAGCTACTCTGGTTTGATATGGCAATGCAAACTGTACTATTAGAATGTAACCTTAAATGTATATGTTTATATATAGAATACCTATATGTGTTTAATAAAAACAGGTCAGAGCAAAATTAACTATCAACAAAATTTAAAATCTAAAACTTTATTTTAATACTTAGTTTTATGGGGGGAAACTTAATTTACTATACCTACCATGTGATAATTTCAAAAAATCTTCATAAAATAATATAAAGTTGGTTTTATATTTAGCACTACCTATTATATTTAAATTATTTGTCCAATTTAAAAGCTACTCTACCATCACTGGCTAGCAATAATTTAAACGGCATAGTGTATTATTTCCATAAAGATGTGTATTAGCCCCACATCTTACTACCTATTCGGAATGTACGCATATGCAGTAATTATTCTAGTATGTTAAGGATGAGGCAGGTTAGATTGAGAGGAATTGTACCCAGATTTGGTTGTAGGAAGTATGAAAAACCATTTAGGAAAAACTACTCTCAGAACACCCAATCGGGATTCGAACACGGATATTCCTGTCATCAGCTATTTATCCCATTGCGAGAGTGACTGACACCTTAGACCATGTTGCCACTGAGCCTGGTCCTTAGGGAGGTTATTTTAAAACTTACAAACAAATTTGCTTTCTTCTAAACTTGATAACATAATATTATTATATTATGAGGGGTATTTATAGGCAGTGATAATATCTATCAAAAATGACAGCTGCAGATGGCCTGAATTGACTTATATAGAAATTCTATAGAAATTTGACTGAAACCTACCTTTATAATATAATAAATTGCTTATATCGATTGTTGAATGATCTGAGGCATCCCCCATATTTTGGGCTAGATTGCCTGACGGGAGATCTAGGTTCGACTACAGTTCAGTGTATTACCCTTATATATTTATTATTCTCTCTCCACGCACATGAGAGTAGGCCATCTCCAAAAATCTACCTTATTCACCATTATTTTTTTAGTGTAATTAGTATATATAATATAATATTAATTTCTCGCTGCATTTAATATCCATTCGGATAATACAGATATATTAATTACAATAATGGAACAAAGTACATTGAGGTGGGAGATTGGGTCCATTTTGAAGTTGGGCAAACTGCCACCAAGAAAATAATAATAGTTTTAGTTGTATAGTTCACCTTCCTTTAATATATATATATATATATACATATATATACATATATACATATATACACACACATCTATATATATAGCCTATATACTACGGGTAAAGTCCGAGCTTGGATAAAGTCAATAATAACCCAATAATGGTGATATTATCCAAAATATGTGGATAATGTTAAGCGAAACATGATTGAATAATGTGATAAGAAACTTACCCTGATAATATATGTATTATCCACCTGAGCTTGGATAATGTCCAATTCTAAATTTTATCTTCGGTTAGGTTACGCTAACTTAGATTAAGTTAGGTGTTTCCAGGCTATGATTGGTTAGCCTAAGCTAGGCTAGGTTAGGATAGGTTGGGGGAATTTAAATAAACCATCCCAATGAGTCGTTTCAAATGTTAATGCATTGTCACAATTCAATCTCAGGTCCCGGATAAAAATAACGTTTAGAAAACAGTCCGTATTTAAACGTGTTTAGTTTTACAAATAGTATTCAACGTTATCCAAGCCTTACTGGCTATTGTCTATATTATCCAGATAGAGTCGAAAATGAGATAGGGTACTTTCTATTTCTGATTTTATCCTCCGCACTTGGATAATGTTGACATCTCCTGGCTAGTTTCAATATTATCGATATTTTGTACATTACCAGTATATATATATATATATATATATATATATATATATGTATATACAAATATA
>CABFVZ010000943.1:95648-141780 GCA_902151445.1 Timema monikensis
GGGGGGGGGGGGGGGGAAGATTTACTCATGGGAATCGGATGTGAACCAAAGCTCCACCCCCAACCACAACCCGCTCCCTTAGGAAATAACTTAAATTAACTCTAAACGTGGTACTATATAAAATAGACTAGACAGGAAATAACAGAAACAATTCCTGATAAAGAAATATCGTATATCATATATTTCGCGCTTTGGCCAGATTCCTACGGTCATATCTAGAACTGGCTGGCCAGAGCCCAAACTGCTAGTAAATTATTATATAGTTCATGCTTTGGCTAATTTCAGTGGCCTAAGCTAAAAGTGTCCTGTCATTTTACGAACTAATTAGACTTTGTGCTTTGTCCATTACATAAACATACTCAGTCCTTCCATCGGATATCTTGGTTTTGTAAGTTTTTGTCTATTTGTCCATAATTTTGACAACAAAAATGTCCAAATGGCCTAGTAACTACCATGTATTTCCTATTTAGTTTTAAAATGAGATAAATATAAAGTATTAAGCTAGATGAATATTATTAATTATTTATAATATTGTTCTAATATAAAAATGTGGTCTTCTTTACAGTCGTCAAACTATTGGTTAACTTATTGTTTATGAACTATGGCACACTCATTTTATCTGAAAGTTAACAGTTTTGCCTTGACCGATTATCATTATGGACATATCTTATAAGCTTCATTATACTGTAACTCCTCAAGGTAATCTTGCTACCTTTCAGGAAAGATAGAGAGTAGTACATTCACTAAAATATCTAGCTAGACCTCGCAATCTCCTAGCCAACCTCTTTGGGAGATTTAGTTTGTATTGAAGCAGACTGTATTATTATTATTATTATTAGCACCGCGTCTTACTACCCATTCGGGTAATACGCACTTACGCTAATGTGTAATGGTAGGGTGATTGTGAGATGAAATGAAGGACCTACAGTTTAACGTGGAATCCGAACCACGGTGGAGGCCTGGCATTCCCCACATTCACAAGATGCAGACTGTATTGTAAGCCACTAAAGTAAATTCCCCCGATGGAATAATGACGGCATCTTTTAAACATGTTCGTGTAGATGTTTCTAGTTGTAATATATTTGTACTCTCATCGAACTTCAACCTTTCTCATCATCATTCAATTATGAGTCTATCGTAACATAATGAAATCTTAGTGACGAAGGTCGGAGCTCAAATCTCATTCAAATGCACTAGAGCTATATTTTCACACGTGATTTTTGACAGTTTTTATCCCTTCCCACCGCACTTATGTGATTTTTGACAGTTTTTATCCCCTCCCAACGTACCTATGTGATTTTTGACAGTTTTTATCCCTTCCCACCGCACTTATGTGATTTTTGACAGTTTTTATCCCCTCCCAACGCACCTATGTAATTTTTGACAGTTTTTATCACTTCCCACCGCACCTATGTGATTTTTGACCTTTTTACCCCTTCCCACCGCACTTAATGTGATTTTTGACAGTTTTTATCTCCTCCCAACGCACCTATGTGATTTTTGACAGTTTTTATCCCCTCCCAACGCACCTATGTAATTTTTGACAGTTTTTATCCCTTCCCACCGCACCTATGTGATTTTTGACAGTTTTTATCCCCTCCCAACGTACCTATGTGATTTTTGACAGTTTTTATCCCTTCCCACCGCACTTAAATGTGATTTTTGACAGTTTCTATCTCCTCCCAACGCACCTATGTGATTTTTGACCGTTTTTATCCCCTTCCAACGTACCTATGTGATTTTTGACAGTTTTTATCACTTCCCACCGCACTTATGTGGAAGCAATTCCTTTAGTGTGGGAGTGTAGGGAACGCGAGAAAAGGTCAATGTTTTTGAAGTGTGTATATTAAAACTTATTTCAAAAGATACCAAATAATTATCCAGTATAAACATATTTTAATTTTCTTCATATAGTGACTTCAACAGTCCTTGAATATCTATTAAGGATGTCCTGAAATTTGATGACAGCTTTTCCTCCTTATTTAAAAAGCTTTTCATCTAATGCCACTCTGCTGATAACAGATATTCAACAATTATTGATGTCATCATATGAATAAAATTAAACTCTGTGTTTCTACTGGATAATTATTTTATTTATTGGAGCAAAAAAATGTTTCTATAAAAACTGTATAAACGCTTACTCTTTCTTGCTACCCCTAAACTATCACATCAATCAATCCTCTTAATTTCTACCCCATGGATTAAGATATTAACCAACCCTTCCGATAAAGCGTATGAACTACGACTTCCCAACTTAATCCCACGACTGAAAAAAAGAAAAGATTCTTAGATGATCTAACATGTTTTTAAATTATCAGTGACGATACTATTATAATAATGATTATAATATTTTTTTCAATCACATTTTAATAAACAGGGGTTCCTGGTTGTCAAAGTTATTGAGGTAATCGGTCTCATGCATCAACCACCACTGAAGCATCTTAAACCAGGCGTCTTATCGTAGTTAGGATTTATGTATTTATCAGAAAATAAGACAAATTAATGTGATTAAGACAGTGTTTCAATTAAAAATAATATCAGCTATCACAGCTCCCCTCCACAAAAAAAAATTTAGAGTAAAAAATGAGAGTAATGTCGCTGACAGGGATATTGGTGTTATAATCCCGGTCGAGATTACTGAAGCTGGTTTTTACCTAAATGGTTTCCCATTCACCTTCCACGAAGATTCGGGGTTGTTACCTCGAAAATTATTCCTTCCTCATCCTTAACCCCTTAGAGTAATTATCATAAATGCGTATTACCTGAACAGATAGTAAGATGCAGTGATAAAATAAATGAAAATTTAAAAGTTAAAATAAATTTAAAGATTGAAGTGATTTATTTCATAACTTGGATACTATTTATTTTTGCCACTTTGTATTACTATATGTTCGGGATATCTGCACTTTAAATACGCTAATGTGGTAGGCATGAGGAAGGTTGGATTAAGAGGAATTTTGGTTGCGCGAAGGAAGAGTCTGTAATGATTGAAGTAAAATCCCCTTAATACATTCATGGCCGGGATTCCAACCCCATCATAAATGGTCCTGACATTCAGTCCGCATATCCACGGTTGCGGGTGGTTGGTGTTTGTAAAGAGATATGTTAGTGACTGTCCTCTACACCAGCGGTTCTCAAACTGGGGTACGCGGGCACCTCTCAGGGGGTACGCGAGCAACTCTGACGGGAAAATAGGCAAAATAACAAGGGACTTAGGGAAAACCCTAATTGCTGGCAATTACCTCTGTCTGGCTATTTCCGCCCCTCTTTTCCTGTATTTTCTCTCAGCTGGAGACCAATTTCTGGGAATATTCATCCCTCTACCTGACACCTTCTAAATTAGCAGTTTAATATGTCTTTCTAACAAAATATTTCTGTTAGAGGAGTTTTTCATCCATGGTGTACCTAAAAATTAGTGCTGCGATAGGCTAAATTTGGAGCCTTGAAATTTTCAACTGGAAAACCAGACATCAAAAATTGTTCCAAGTTATGCAGCCACATACCTCTCATTAAAATCTTTGGGATTCATTATATATCATCTACAGAGCTACAATTATAAATTTTGATTTCAAAATATTGTGTTTATGTTCACTTTTTTTTTCGAATTTATGTACTTATGTCTTTTACAGTGAAATTATGTTTTTTTAACTGATCATTTTGCCCATTAGATTAAATATATCAATAATCTACCAAGTGAACATATTTTTTAAAGCCTGTAATTTGTAATTTTTTTTATCTTGGGGGTACATTAAATTTTTAGACGTGTCCAAATGGTACAATCTAAAAAAAAGTTTGGGAACCGTTGCTCTACACCAGTCCAGGGTAGGTAACCATCGATTGTTGGAGTTGTGTGTGAAATGTCTTACTGCGAGGATTGCTGGAGGAGGGGAAGTACTGACTCGCCCTCTCATTGGTTGTTCACAGGGACTCAGAACGGGAGGGGGAGGGCCGCGGCGGGCGGTCGCGGCGCGTGCCCAGTCTTAAGCTGGCTAACGGAAGGCTCCGGGTGGGGGCCGCGCAATCCGAAGAGCAGATCCGCCGTTCGCCGCCCGCCAGTAGCAACAACAGCAGCAACCAGCACCGTCAACTCGTCAAGGATGACTCGGTCAAGATCAGCATCGAGAACACCAACACGTGCACCGACTCGTTGGTGACCGCGCTCGACGACGAGACTCTTCTCATAGCGGACTACCTCTCCAACTCGCTGTCCAACATGAACTACAAGGAGAGCGGCACGGGCAAAGTCCATTTCGGCGGGGACGATGTCAGCCTGTACGGGACGCCGAAAGAGGAACCGGGGCCTAACCCTCTGGGGGTGTCGAGTGAGAAACAGAGTTTCATCAAGAACCAACTGCAGGCCCTTTTCCAGCCCACCGACAACAAGCTTGCCATGAAACTGTTCGGCAGTAAGAAGGCCCTCATGAAGGAGAGGATCAGACAGAAGGCTGCGGGTCACTGGGTCATCCATCCTTGCTCCAGCTTCAGGTAAGTCACTTTCCTTGTCTTTCTGTTCTCTTCTTCGGCCGGTTAAGTTGGCGCCAAAAGTGATTCCTCAGTCATTTTGTGTCCACTTGTAGATGCTATTAGCTCTGTGTGATCGTCAATATATTACACGGAAATGACAATTGACTAACGAAAGTAAAAAACAAATTATAAAAGTGCAACGACCAAAACAAGTTAATAAAGTGAATCCGTAAAATGAATTACACGTACATATTTTGTAGGTCAATAAGATCAAATATTGTGTTTGAAAAAAATATATGCATACCCATTTAAGAATATAATATATATTTATTAAAATATATATCCAATTTCAACCACAGTCTGATCTAATTAGAGTTCAAAACACCCAAGTCTAGCAGATACAAACGTTTTGTTTTACCTTTATAAAAAATCAAGTGTTTATAAAAAATATCAGTGAATTTTCACCGTTTATTAAATACAATCTATTTTCTCTAGTTTGTCGAGCTGTGTAATTCCTGGATATAATAATTAATAACAGATAACATTTATCAAGCACGATACAAAATAAAGTTTTTCGAATATTTCAACTGTCTCTCGTTTCCAGTGTTGTCATATTTACTGCACGTATGGCTACAATAGCTAAGGTGTAGTGCTGAAAAAGTTGACTATCGATAAAGTATGCGAAAATGTGATAATTTGCAGCTCCAAAACTAACTTATTCCTCACATTTCGTTCGGAGTAAAGTTTAATATTTTTGTTTGTGGAAAAATTGCGGTATTTTCTCCTTGACGTTACAATAATAATTATAACACAATTGAAGAGTTGATGACAACGTAGTTTAGTCGTGTATAAAGTTTGTTTTTTTCCACCATTGCGAATTCTAAAATGAGAAGAAAAGTAAAATGACCTTTGATCTCCCTCCACAAGACAATTCTTTTGAACTGGTTGAGGTGCTCCGATAATTCATCGCTGTTTAATAGTAATTTAATAACTATAGCTGCCTTTAGTAAATGGTAAAACATAATCGAGAATATTTTCTCTGGAACATTTTTTTAATTGGTTGTAAGCAAACAGTCCTTAAATATTTTTTTTTAAATACCCTTCTATTTTGTAGGCCTTATAATTTGATTTTCTAAATATTAATTGCTTACAAATTGTTAAAGCAATATTAAATATATTTATCATCTTTAAAAAAATCAATTTTAAGTCATATAGCCTTAATATTAGAGATATAATTAAATTTGTGAAATCACCTTGAGGTGTCTTATGATGAAATACTATCTAAATATAAAATTTGAAAGAAATCCATCAATCTGTTTGGGATCAGTTAAAATCAGGCAGAATTAAAAAAGACCCATATTTTTCAGATCGTAGACACACAAAACATCAAAATACATCATAATATTGATGGTAAAAAATGTTTACTAATGCAATAATTTCTCTACATGATCAAGTCAAATGATTATTTTAATATATATATCTTAACAGTATAATTGCTAGGAGCTATAGGTGGCAAGCTGGGTGATCATTATAGGCCTACCTACAGGAATTAATGCTTATGTTATCTTTTGGGAGACTGAGTTGATCTCTATTAAACAAATTATCATTGATTAAACTAACTCATAAATGATATTTGTGATTGCGTTGATAATAAGGTTGGCTTCAAATCTCAGAGACCCTATTCAATCCCAGATGAAAGTGCATAGGCAAAAATGAAAAATTAGTATCCTATTATTTCTGGTATGTCAGATGTTCAAATTAGTTATGCTTTTGATAAATATGTTTTATTTGATGAGCTTCCCCAGGTTAAGTTTATATACAATTCGTATAGGCCTACTAATATGGCCTTGTGTATTAAAAAAATAAGCTTGTTTTAAATCAAGTCTAAATCAATTCTATTGAATCCCATATAATTTATGTTAATTTAATATTAATGGTCAAGAATTATAAGTTCATTTACTGTTCGCGCGAACTAGTATATACATTAACAGTAAAAACACACTATGGTGGTCGCATGGTCTAAGGCGCTACTCTCATAGTTAGCCAGATTGTCGATGACAGGGAATTCAAGGCTTGAATCTTCATCGGGTGTAGTATGGGTGATTTATCCAAAATTGTTTTCACTCTCCCTTCACGAAAATGTGGGTACACTTCCTATAAACCTAACCTTAAAATCATTAGCCAGTGAAATCACATTTACAGAATGGTTCATTCGATTGACATATTTAGTAATTTAATTAGTGTATTTTGAATAATAGTTCAAGTGATAGCTTCTGAGTTGTCTTTATTTTAGTTGTGAGATATATCAACGTTATCAAGTGATTAATTTATTATTTAAAATACTTTTTGGTGTTCACCAATATTAGCTTAATGTAAACATGTGTCCAATTTGACTTTATTTCCTAGTTATAGTCATGTTTGTACTCCACTAATGTGGACCTGCTTAACATTATAGGAAGTGTTCAAACAGGCCACCTTTGTTTGGAATGCAAGTATTGAAATATAATGTATTTTTAAAATAGTGTGGCATTCTACGACATGTCGATGCAGTCTTGCATTCACTTCGAAGACAACTATTTTGAGAATGTCTATAGTGATAATCAGCTACACATTACTAGCGTAAAAACATGAATATAACTCTGAAACAAGGTCAAGTGGAACACACTTTTATATTATTATTATTATTATTATTAGCAGCACCACGTCTTACTACCCATTCAGGTTATATGCACTTACGCTAATGTGTAATGGCAGGGTGGCGGTGAGATGAAATGGAGGACCTACAGTTTAACGTGGGATCCGAACCAGGGGGGAGGTCTGGCACTCCACACATTCACAAGTTGAGATTAATACACGTCTTGTCAGAGGTGAAGGAAGGGTTTGGCAATCAGATAAATATGTGCCGGGACCGAGGATTGAACCCCGGACCCCCTGCACAGAAGTCCGACACCTTACCTCTAGACCACCAGGTCACCCTTTTATGTTAACTTTTTCCATTGTTTCTGTGCCTCCTGTCTACCACAGAAATGGATCCCACGTGTTACGGTACATCCTGTATAATTCAGAGGAAAATCAAACAATGAAGAAGGAGGAAATCCTTCAGGAAAATATATCCTCAGTCCACCAGACCAGGATTTGAACCCCGATCTCCCCATAACAGTAGGCCTATATTGTGAGTGTTACACCTTAGACCACGTGCCCACTAATAAGGGGCTTTATAATAAATTATTGGTTTGCAATATATATATAAATTAATTTGAGATATTACTGAATTAGGTTTTACGCATACGTATAATCTTGAATTTGAATATATAATTTGACTTAATAATTTAAATCATTCTAAAAATGAGTTTCTTCTCATAAATTACCGTCCAAGATTTACGATTTGGATCTAGTAAGATAATAATATAATTTTACGCATCTGAGCTACTTGATTCTTAACCCAGTAGTGGAAAGATTAGCCAGTACTAATGTACTGTTGCTCAGGGGACGTACTAATGTACTAATCATACATCCTTTTCATGGAGGCTCTTTCCATGTCCCGATGAGATGAGGTGAAGGTGATAGTAAGCATGAGGGTGTAGGACTAGTGAAAACACTTAAACATAACGTAAACCTAGCTAACCAAACCTTGGTAATCGTTGAGGTAACTCTCCTAAGTGGAAATATACCTAACGTACCAGTCAGGAATCGAACCCGGGACCCTTAAGCTGATAGCCAGATGCACATCACAAAGCCGGTTATCTCTTAGGATGAAATTAGATGTTGCAACACTTGTACTGTACATGTGATATGAGTGTATCATCACATGGTAACCTCTGACATATGTAATGTTGTTTAAAACATTCTGTTTTGTAGTTCGATTGTATTTATTGACACAATAATATTAATTGAGAACAAACAAAAGGTTTAGTTTGTAGTATCCTCCATTGGTGAGTAAAAATTTACTAAACAAACCTTTAAATAGGAGTTTGTTAGTTTAGTTGCTGTCAATAATTTACTTGGTGATTTATTGGACATGTTTGTAACTAACAAACATGGTTCAAATGTTTTATATCTATGACGGGGTGTGGGTGCTGTGCTATTTCAAAGTGGGTACCCAATCACTCTGTACACTTTAGGAACCATAAGCCTAGAGACTAGTCAGGTTCAATCCACAGTAATAATTAGCGAGAGTATATAATTTAAAGTGAGATAGATCAGAGCACGTGTTAAAGCAATTAAAGATTTATAGCAAACCAAATTGGGTACGAACAAATCAAATTTTGATTAAATATATATGTTTAGTTTAACTTTCTACATCTAACGATATAAACTGTTTTATATTATGTAGTGTATTTTGATGAGAAACTTATCAAATTAATAAAAATAATCTCACCCAATTCCATGATAAATATTCAACAACTTTTGAGATTGTTATGTGTACACCATTAAAAGGTCAATAGCATGTCTCCCTAGTAACATAAGGGCCCAGGGTTTGATTCCTGCAGAGCACAAAAATTTATAATTGGTTAAATGTGGGTTTTCCCTTTGACAGTGATGAATTACCGGCTGGTGGGGCTGGGTATTGTGTCTGTTCTAAATCTAAGTTAGTTTAGAAGTCATGTGATGATAGTCTATAATTACTCGGTTCAGAAAGTGCACTTTAAATATTCCAAATTATAATTGTTTATTTTTAAATTTCCTTTATTATAATTCTATCCAACAGTCATAAGGCCTTTAACAGGCCAGCACTGAAAAGGAAACAAATACCTGACATGTCAGCATATTTACATGATAAAATAAAGCAATCATAGCTAAATAATTATTCATATAGATGGATAGTTACAAAAAAATATAGATCATAATATTAAATAAATGATGAGTACTAAAAGCATAAGCAATAAGCATTCAAAGATCAATGATATCAAAAAAAACAGTGAGAGTTGAAAATTATCTGGGTAGAAGTATCCCAGTAGACCCAGATTAAATTATAAAACCGAACTATACCATCATTGTAGAACCAGACAAAACTAGATTGATCCCTTTGACCACGTATGCACCAATGCGGATTAAGTTTAAGTGTTTAGAAAGATCACGCTAAATAGGCTGAATCCAATTCACCTAGGTTTAAGTACTCTATGTGGACCAGTTAGTACGTGCTCAGTGTCAATAATGCCAATACTCACGTTCTGAATGTGTACGTGCTCACGCTCACAACATTCTTGGGCTGTTCTTTTGAAAACGAGCTCTTTTTATTTTATCTCAAGATTTGTTTGTGTCAGGTACGCAGATCTGCAGGAAGCATAGCCTCTAGTCGTGGTATCCAGGCAATTCCATTAACCTAGTTTTATTCGTATTTAAATACAGTGGTGGTATACGATAAAATATATTATTAAGTCTCACATAATTCTCCTCATTCGTGTGACCCGACTATGTTTGGACCTTATTTGTCTCTGAAAAGAAACTTAAAGTTGAATTGTTATTTATCTGTATGCTCCAATGGCAACATTGGTTGCTATTTCATTGCTTTGAAATTTCATTTAGGCCTACACATTTTGACTGTAGCCTTTTTCTCTCAACCGGACATCATAAGCGATATTAACATCTTGTAGATTCGCTGGATTTGTTCTGCAAGGTCACAGTCATGAGCACTTACCTAGTTGTGATGACTATACGTATTTTTAAACCTGAAGTTCCTTTAGAGTAACTTTACAAGTTAGATAATAATTTCCCTCATTAAAGATGGAATTGAGTATTTGTTTATTGGTGGAGGGAAGTGTGATGTACTTTAAATATTTAGTTGTCAACCTTCTTTCAAATAATTTGATGCATAATAAGTTTAGATAAACCTCCAACAATAAAATGTCTCAAATTGTCTTAATGTCTCTGAGCAGTTCTTTGAAACATAATTATTTATCGCCATAGGACCTTGCTTAAAATCCTACAAATATAGCACCACGTCTTACTACCCGTTCGGATTAGCATATATATATATATATATATATATATATACTAATGAACTATGTATAAGAAAGGTTACACTTAAAGGAAGTGTATACGCATTTGCATATAGATAAAGAGTGGGAAACCGTTTAGGAAAAACAACTCTCAATACACCCGATCGGGATCGAACCATGATCTCCACGTCACCAGCAGTTTTGTATATTACGATGGTGATTCCTTGGCCCATGAGGACACCGAGGTGGTTACCTGCAGATCAAGAGTGACTTAAACAATAACTTTAATCAACGATATTAGAAGGTGTATAACTCCAAGTAAGTGCACCACAATTCACCTCAGAAGAGCATGGTAAACCATAAGGAGTGAGACAATGTACCTGGACCGAGATGTAGCTCCCACCACTAATAAAGTCACACTAGGCACACCTAACTGCCAGTTTATTGACTGTGTGACGGCACTACTAACATCAACTGTAACTTCTTTTTTTAACAACGTGTTTATAACCCATTTTTTTTTGTTATCAATGGACAGCTAGAAAAGTTGCTAGAGCTGCTCTCATGTATTCATACGTCTAGTTATGTGATCTGGTTTAGTCATTTTTTAAATTAATTATGATTGCCTTTAAAACAACACTGATAATACATTATAATGTCATCAATGTTGAAAGTAAAAATATTTATAAGTATGTATTTAAATAGTTGCTCCAAACATCCCGTAATAAAAGCATGTACATCTTTCCTTACTGTTAAGAATATTACTCCATTGAAGAAAAGACGAATATGACTGCCTGAATTATTATTACTATAGCTCACTTTTGAGAGACCTTGGCAATTTTGTATGCTCAAAATTGCTAACTTTCTACTTTATTATTAGTATTATTACCTGCCTCGGTGTTGTAGTTGGCTAACGCGTCAGTCGTGTTGAGCTCGACTGCTGAGGATGGAGAAATCGAGGTTCGAATCTAGGTCAGGTACCCTGGGGGTGGTTTTTCCTAAATGGTTTTCCACTCTCCCTCCACGCAAATGCGGGCTCACTTCATATAAATTCAACTTTCCCCATTCCTAATCCATTTACATAATTAGTACTTAAGCGTATAACCCGAACGGGTAGTAAGACGAGGTGCTAAATCATTTATAATATAAATTAGTTTTATTTTATAAGTAGGTCTATTGATAATTTCCATCAAAGGTAAATCCAGCAGATCACAATCATGATCTGACGTATGAATATATTAAAGTAAAGCTAGTAGCTTTGTAGTATGTCAGATATGTCAATTTGTAATAAAATTAGGGTAAAAGTAAGTTTTATAGACATTTTAAATCTTCTTCTTATGTCAACAATCCAAGGGTTGGCTTAATTTCTATCCATCCGAAGCTGGGCAAATACTCAGCCCTTTTCCTGGTTAGTGCTACCTGCGCCATCTGGTAGAAATCTCATGTGCTAGACGAGTTCAGGAAGTGAGATGATTCCAGCGTTGTCTTCCCCTCTGAAATTCTATGAGTGAGCGTGAAAAGTCCTACCAATACACATACCTTCCAGATATATTTTATATGCCATATTCGACATAGGACAGACGGCTTTACTTTCCCTCCGAAGAAAGTTATGCTACGGATACATATCGATCAATAATAGTCCGTTGGCCTCGGCGGGGTTTGAACCCATGAGACGTTCACTTTACCTCAAGACCACTGAGACTGGCATATTTAAAATATTCTTAGCTAATAGTTGATGCACGATTAATTAATGTGTTAATAACCTATTGTTTAATATTACACTATAAACGTTTTAAAAATTGAGAATTAATAAAACTCATATTTTCGGCCCTTTAATTCATTTCATCAAACTAGAGTCACGATGATAATATTTTCAGTCGTTGAAATGTGTAATTCTAAATCACATCTTGAATTCTTACTAAACTTTTGATCAAGATAAAAGCTTTATTTTCATTCCTAGACTCGTATGTTTTATCCTCCTCTTTTTGATATGCTAATTTGAATATTATATTCTCAGTATTGGATAAATTACTACTATAAACCCCTATAGACCGTCGTCCAAAAAGACGTCAACTGATAGAAAACAATGAAAGTCAATGAGTAAATAAATTCTCCAACAATTTAATCTTGTGCAGATCTATAAAACATCCATCTAAATGCGACCAAAGCAAAACAATCAAATGTTTTACAGCGAGAATACTACGTTTACAAATGGTTTTTATAAGGGTGGTAGTAAAGTGTCTCAGAAGGAAAATTAACAAGAGAAAATGTTAACTAGTAGAATAATAGCAATTTTTGTTATATCATGAGGAACTTAACGAGTATTATGTCCCGTGATAAACTTATCTGTCCATCATGTGAAAGCACTGGTTTTGGGGTAAAATATATAATCTACGTTTACGGTTTTTAATATATCGTAAAAATACATGTCAGGTATGAAACAGTTCCAACTTTCACCACCACAACGCGTCCCAACCCACACTAATGAAAACTTAAGTCCCTATAAGTGTAGGTCCCAAAACAGTTTTCTTAAGGCTCACCATTCTCACATAAATAGATAAGACAGTTTCAAGGAAGGATAGATAATAATTCTATCGTTCAGAATAGTATTCTACCCATAGCTATCTATTTACTCAATTTACAAATTAACTTTAACTATTACGAAACACTGGATTGGGCCAGTAATCATTCTTTAACCATAAACAAATATTAGCTAATCTTAGCATCTGGGATCAAACCAGGAACATGTAGTTGACCTAACTAATCCTTTTAGTCAATGAGATGATGCCCATCCATTGATGTCGTGATGAAACTTTCATTTTGAGCATAAATGCATATTCAGGCAGATAAACGCCAGAAAATAGTTATAGTTTGACAGTTAGAATAAGTCATCCAAGCTTTAGTATTTTTTAAATATAGAGTCAATAAATGTCAAATAATAATATATTACCATTATATTTATTACTAGACGTTCATTCTGTCTTATACCAGGTCCATTCCTTTTGTCAGTGAACCTACACCGCCAATGCGCCCTGTCCTTTGTCTCCTTCATCTCCCAGAATTTTCTTCTTTCCTTCATGTCATCGAATATTTGAATCCTACTTCTACCTGAGTTTATCTTTCCCTCAACCATGCCTTCTATGACATCGTGCAGAAGACATTTTCTCCTAAGGATGTGTCAGATCCAGTTTTCTTTGCGCCGTAGAATCACATTCAAAATGGTTCTTTTCTCACCCACTTTTCTTAGGACTTATTCATTTGTCACCCTGTCTGTCCACTTAAAATTCTCCCTGTCTTCTATAGCACTACATTTCATAGCTATAAAACTATAAATTAAGATATTGAATCCGATTAGCATAACTCTTAAAACGTCTCGTTAAATAACGTCTGGAAATGAAGGATCAAAATAAAATAATATGAATATTATTCCTTTACTGCCTTAACTTAGCTGTAGGCTATACACAACAACGAGACTCCATACGACATATATGAACGGTTAAGAAACAGGAATACATTCAATTTTATAGGGAACTAATCTCGGAATCAGTTAGAATAAATAAGCAAACACTCTACTGACAAAACTGTAAAAGTCCGAGTTGAACGTTAGGATTGAGCTAAATTAAAAAATACATTTCAAATCATACCAAATATCAAAAGGATTTTATAATTGTTGTTAAAATATCTACCTGGCGATCAATTACCACTGAAACGTAAACCATAATATTTCTTTTTTAACACCATGTTTTACTACCCGCTCTCCGGGATATTATGTACTTATTACATTAATGTTAAAGGGATGAGTAAGGCTGGGCTTACAAGGATCACAATCACATTTGCGTATAGGAAGTATGGGAAACTGTTTAGAAAAATCCACTCTCAGTACAACTGACACGGATTCAAACCCCGATCTCCCCGTCATCATCAGTTGAGTATCTTGCGAGAGTGACGCCTTTAGGCCATTCGAACACCGAGGCGTATGTGATGACCTTGACTTGTAGGAACTAAACCACCTGTGGACAGTGCAAGCGATTGCCAGCTGGGAGCTGCAAGGTGTCCGTACATACTCTTGGGTTCGTGATCGTGCTCTGTGGTCCAGCACCCAATGAATCACACGTTTACGAGCCGTCAAGGTCACGCACGTTCCCAGTTTCACAGCGGTGTTCAGTTAATTATCATGAGTATGTTCTATATTTATCTGGTAAATTGTAACAATAACAACAATAAGCCTATATATTTCCAAAACAAAATGTTATTGAAGGTTACCAACAATGTTTAATATTGTTATATTGTTGCTGACCTTCCAAAACTTGTCCATTATAGCTATTATTATAAGCTACACAAACATTTTAACTGAAGTTTAACACTTTTATAGCTTCAATAAACTTCTTCTCTTGGTTTACATAACAATATAACATTGCTATACAACAACGTTCGTTTCTATAGTGTATTTTTTATTAAAATACGCATTAAGTTAGTTGTTTGTTACTATAAACTGCCATTCCAGGAACAGTGTTAATTCTATGAACAATAAAACACAAAAAAAAATTAATTTTGGAACTATGCGCTATTATTACCGCAGCAATGTTAATTTTAGGACTACAAACTTTATTTCAGACAAATGTTAGTTTTATGGCAACGAACTTTATTCCAGCAATAATGCTAATTTTATGACTACAAACTTTATTCCAGACACAATGCTAATTTTAGGACTACAAACTTGATTCCAGACACAATGCTAATTTTAGGACTACAAACTTTATTCCAGCAACAATGTTAGTTTTAAGACAACGAACTTTATTCCAGACACGATGTTATTTTTGGAACCATATACTGTTATTCTACCCGATAAAGCTAACCTTCAAACTATGAACCAGTATTTAAACAATAATGCTAGTCTTGGAACTATTTATAAATCTTCAGTGCACCAAATTCAACTAGAATTCTCTAGTTTGAATTCTGATGGGTCTAAATGTATATATGTATTAGATCCGAGACGCTAGTAGCCCAATTATTATTAAAGCGCCTGAAACAACCATTAATATTGTCATGTCATGCAATCCCCTTTACCTAAGTGTTTCTTCAAAATAGCGCTATGAAAAATGTCAACTAGACGACATTTTGAATATGTTCTGTCCGTCTAGCGCATGTTTACGGGAATGTATATTTCACTACCAGCACTTAAGGACATACTTTCCCTTTCTCCGACAGACAAGTCACTATTCCCCATCCTCTCCACGTTCTAACAGTGAAAGAAGGTTATAATGGAGAAAGTGTTTCTTTAATTTAGTAAGATAATTACGGAACGAAATGGTTCACTTGTTTTAATATTTCAGTAAAATGTAATATCCCTGTCGGCCGCTAAATTTACCTTATCTCGTGGTGACGTATAAATAAAGATAATTGCAGAGAGCAAATACAGAACACGTCTTGTAAATAGCATATATTCAGGGATTGAAGTGCTAATAATAACTATTTCATTTTAATTAATCTTAGTACCTGTTTGGGTTCAAATCAAACATTAATCAGGCTAGTGTTGTGTAAGAAGGAGGAAGGTAGAATTTTAAATGAAACCAACAAACATTTTAACTAAGGAAGAGTGTGAAAACAATAGTAAAATTCACCCTAAGTGATTGGGATTGGGATTACAATATTGATTTCCCTAGCCGCAGCAATTGAGTCTAATATAAGAGTGACGCGTTCTACCAATACGTCTTGCAGTTTGTTTGATCAACTCAAGGGGGCCGCCTTGATAAACGAGAATTTACCGTGTTGACGTTCAGCTCTAACGCAATATTTAAATAATAAAATAAAGAATATGAATTGTGATAGTGAAATTTGTTGATCTCTAGATTATGATGAATCTTTACGGATTGTGTGTATCCGAACCCAAAGAGTGGAATTTAAAACTCTGCTTGTATCCATGTCCGTTCGTCAGTCTTTTCCTGGCCACACATCTGAAATGGTTTGATAGATTTGGTTCAAATTCGATATCTAAATGTGATAACTTGGAATATTTTTTTATTTTATCCTAGCCCTCAAATTAAGTATAGTTTAATATGCCTATGTACTAATTAAAATAATGTATTAAAGATTAGGAAGGTGTTAATTTATAGAAAGTTCACACGTATTTGGGTAGGGGGGGTGGAAATCCATTTAGGATGAAACCTCCCTCAGTGCACCTGGCCAGGATTGAACCCGAATCTCCCCATCTTCAGCAGTCTAATCCAACACGAGAGTAGCGAGTTAGATAATTTGACCACTGAAGCGGGTCAAACTGATAGTTTATTGATAAGTAATTTTTTGAATTCCAAATTTTCCGAAAATGGCTCTGATTATTGCTTAAAATGGATACCTAGGGAGTATTTGAACTTAAAAATAGCATTGTTCACTTGGGTTTTTGATTAAAAATTCGTTAAATGATAGTTAATTGATCAATGATTTTGGAAAATTCGAAATATTATCTGATGTGTGTTTAAAATGACAAATAAAACTATACACTTGTACTCTA
Organism: Timema monikensis; assembly: GCA_902151445.1. Lineage (NCBI taxonomy): Eukaryota > Metazoa > Arthropoda > Insecta > Phasmatodea > Timematidae > Timema > Timema monikensis. Next base: position 112,557 of record CABFVZ010000943.1, read on the forward strand.
GAGGGCGATCTGTTTAAGGGTAGTTAACAGAATAATGTATTTTCTAAACTTGAATATTTAAAAAAAATCTCTGGTGATTTGGTTCAAAATAGGTATCTGTTAAGTTTTTTGCACTATAAATAATTTTTATATATTTGCTTTCGAAAAAAATTATTCCATAGATAACTGATAAATTTTAATATTTAAAAAATTTCCTTGGCAATTTGTTCAAAATTTTTATCGGGTGATTATTTTAAATTATCAATATAAAAAGTATGTTTATTTTTATAAAATAAATTAATTTAAAGGTAGATTACCTGTGATAAATTATACAAAGTTTGAATACTTTGAAATTGGCTTAGCTGGAAATCGTTTTCATGATAAATAAGAATATTATTTTTATTTTTTCAGAATAAAAATTATTTCAGAGTAGTTAACAAATAATTTATTTTTGAAAATTATAATTTTGTTTAGTAATATTTGAACAATTTTACTAAAAAATTGTCTATAAAGTTTGTTTATTTTGATTAACAAGATGATGTGTTTATTTTTACGAGGAAAAATTTAAGTTTATTTTACTGAAAACATATTTTCGAACATTTTCTTCCAGGTTATAGTAGACAATACGAGAAAGTTTGAACGATTGTATCTTACAATTTATTTTATTTATATATATATACAACTAACATTATTATAAGTGATTGTTTCTGTATCGATGTATATCTATGTCAACTAATTGAGTGCATTTATGACCTAGTTCCTGTCGATTGATTGGTCAAAGGTGACCTGGTGGTCTAGGGGTAAGGTGTCAGACTTCTGAGTTAGCGGCTGGGGTTCAATCCTCGGTCCCGGCACAGATTTATCTGATTACCAAACCCTTCCTTCACCTCTGACAAGACATCTTGTGAATGTGGGGAATGCCAGGCCTCCACCGTGGTTCGGATTCCACGTTAAACTGTAGGTCCTTCATTTCATCTCACAATCACCCTACCATTACACATTAGCGTAAGTGCGTACAACCCGAACGGGTAGTAAGACGCGGTGCTAATAATAATAATGATTGGTCAAGGTCACGGTATACATGTGTCGCCGTAGTTCTCAACACAAAATGACGATCTCTTGCTTGATCGGTCAAACTGATGATGTAATCATCAGTGTAATTAAAACCTTTACTTTGGCAGTGGGAAGAAATTGACTGAGATATAGTGCACCAAGATGTGCAGCCTCCCACATTAAACATATAATGGACCATTAGCTGACTCTGGAGGGTTAAACAATTTTTTAACACAGCTTCTTACTATTTGTTAGAGCTATACGATATACTTAGGCTAATGTGTTAGGATTGCGTAGGGTTGAACTAAGAATAAATATATCCTTATTTTCAGGCAGATAGAGAGTGTAAAAACATTTAGAAAACCCTCTTGAGGCCGGTCTTATGACTACCGCATAATTATTGCTATCGGTTAAAGTTAGCTAACAGTTCGAGGTTATCAGCCACTTTAATATTTTACGCGTATTATGAACTGAATTTATCTTCCAGATATCTATCTATAGGATAAATATATATTTTATGCAGAAAATTCAAGGTTGGTACTGCTTTTACTAGTGCGTGCATGCGCACAACCTGGCTAGTAACTACTACACTCAACATTTGTTAAATAATGGCGGCTAAGCGAGAGCGAGGAAACAGAAGGCGTCACGTGGGCGTAGAACTAGACAGTATTGCAAGTTCTAATTTCAGTGTCTGCCAAAATGTGGTCAATATTTCGGTACAACGTTTACAAAATTTCATTTATTGTACTCACATTTTGATAATTTGTTCTTATATAAATATAACTCTACAGATAGCTTGTCAGTTTATTTAAAAGTGTGAATTAAATGTTCTAACTTTATATAGTTAGGGTCCGGTCCTGTGCTTACTAAACACGTGAACCAAGATTTTAACCTAAAAACAGATTCTGATAGGGGAAACCTCTTGGAAAACATCGCGTCGCTATGGCAACAACCATTATAACTTTCAGATCAAAGTTATCAGGTACTTAAACCTCCCGATAAAAATGTGATGGATAAATACATTTTATCTGGCAGTCATAAGAGGCACTTTTAACTTATCCGCCAGATATAAATATTTATATACCAGATTAATATTTATATACCAGATTAATATTTATCCAGGAGTCATAAGACCAGCCCTCAGTACACGCTATCGGGATTAAAACCTCAATATTCATGCCACTTAATGTATAGTCTAATGTGAGAACGATGCCTTAAACCATGTGATCTAGTATTTATTAATTACGCTAATGAAGACGGGAGTATGAAGGTATAATTAAAGGATAGCTTATATACCCACATTTGTAAGGTGATAGTGCTATAAATCATTTATGGAGGACCACTCTCATTATATCCACCTGGAACTAGAGGCCTTATCTTCCATCATAAACAGGTCAATATGAAGGGTACAGGGAGAAAAGGGGAGGGTCAACTTACACATACTCTCCAGGACAACTACTTTTATATAATTCAACCCGTTTAAGGAAATAATATATATTTTAATTAATTTTACTATGACAGAAAGTTCCTTTATCCATAATCTAAAGTGCATTAGAAAGGTATCTTGATTGTCCAACAGATGAAAGTACTGAATAGATTTTAATTGAAATTAAAATTTCCTCCTTTTTCCCCTGCCTATAATAATAAGAATATCGAAAACGTGTTGTCAATGATTATTCTTAGAATTATATTCGAGAATATTTTAATTCCATTTTCCCTTTAAAATAATTCATTTAATAGGTAATTAAGAAACTACGTTTTACATAACTGTTCTCCAAATAAGTAATAATAGTTTAATTACCAGTACAGGCATGGATGATTATTTGCATCTAATGGTGTCATTGTGTATTTGTGACAAACGATACCGCGAAGGGCCTCTGACATGATGAATACCGTTATTAATATGCTCTTCAAATAATGATCAAACCTTTTTTTTATATAAAAAGTATTTATAGTCTCTAATCCAAGGGGGCTCAAGAATTAGATCTTCACGTAGAACGGTAACAATATGAGTAGGTGTGAAGGGCCTCTGGTGGATTTCCATTTAACTATAAGGGAAGTTTCACTCGTTAATTAATAATTTTAATAATCATCCATAAATATATCAAGGAACCTAGAACAATTTCCGTTCTAAGTTTGTGTTCTATATCTAAATATCCTGCTCGTACTCAAAAAATATAGATATATTGGGGGATTTAGGTTTGTTTCTCAAACAGATCTACTGAGCTATTACAGGCCCACCCTGCACAAGTTAGGTTCCAAACAACCGTCGTCACTTGAAAATCGTCGCAACTCAAAGCCATGGATCTCTTTACTTTCTCGCTATATTACAGGTAGAGAAAGTATTGTGATCATCAAAAAAATCGAACTCGAGATTTTGATGAATGTCGACGTTTCATGACCGCCCAAATACAAAAAGGTGGTTGTTGAATTTCCGTATGTCTGTCTGCCTATACCTTGGAATAGAGCCTAAGCTATTTTACCGATTCGGCTAAAGCTTGGTATCTACGGTTTTCATAGGGTTGCCCCGAAGGGATTTTTTGAATTGGATATCCAGCCCTAAAGTTAAGGATAGTTTCCTTAAGGTAGAAAAGAGAAAAATCGATTTAATCAAAATTGGCTCCAACGATTTTGATTAAATTTTATTTCTAAGCTTTGATTAATATTTAAAACAAAATGGATACTCTCAATATTTCGTCAAAATTATATTAAGGGTTCCGTACTAATGCATGAATTCTAATTTTTAATTATATCTCCGTAACTATTTGAGATATGAAATTACTCACCATTGCAAATATGTAGGCCTATTTATAATATAAATCTTTTACTTGAAATATATTTTATAAAACTAATAGTTTTTAAGCTAAACACAAATATATTTAGTTCTTAACTTTTCGAACACAAAGTAAATTATTGCGACCACCAAAAAATCTAACCCGAAATGTTGATGGATGTCGACGTCTCATGACCCCTCAAACCCTAAAAAGTGTTTTTTGCTATGCCGTTTGTCTGTGTGTCTGCCTAGCTCTAAAATTAAGAGTAGTTTACTATAGGATGAAAGAAAGAAAAAATCTATTTTCAGAAAATCGACTATAATGATTTTGATTAAATTCCATTTCCAAGCAGTTGACCAATATTACAAACAAAATGGCTACTCTCAATTTTTCGTCCAAACGATTTTTAAGGGTTCTATACAGATGTGTAAATTCTAAAATTTTTTTATCATATCTCCGTAGCTCATCGAGATATGAAATTACCTATCATCGCAAATATGTAGGTCTATTTTATTAAAAATCTTTTATTTGAAATATATCTTTATAGAACTAATAGTTTGAGTTATTGGCAAATATATAAATACGAATTTGTGAGCTTTAGTCGTACAAAAATACTTCTTTAGTTTTAACACATTAGTTCTCTAACGCCATAAAGTAAGTAAATAAGTCAGTCTCCCGGAAAAGTTTATGTTATTTTTCCTTCGACCTCTTAGGGGAAATGTGTGTACAGCAATGATATATCATTTTAGGCTCAGTAGTCAATACCTACGTTTTTTATTGGGCAAAATTTTTAAATGAGGAATTTAATAGCATTGCGATGACTTGAAGATGTGCAATCCCTAATAAAATGTACACAATTTTAATCGTAAGTCAAAATTTTAATACTAAGGTTTTACCCTTATGGACCAAATAGTGACCCCTTTTAATGGTTCAAATATACAAATGAGGACTTTAATCCTTTAAAAAATAAAATTTTAAAATCTAAAAATGGGAGTCAAAAAAGGTCTTACGTGAGTATAGCGTAATTTGTGCTCTGGTTTGCTAGTGTATATTATTTTGTTACACATATATTACGAGCTTTGATTAAATATCTCCATATTTAGACAATACAGCGAGAAGGTCAGTGCGGAGTTCCCTACCATTTATTTACTTATCGATGCATGGTTTACGTCTGCTTATTACTCGAAAGGTCAATGTGCACACATCATAGGGAATCAGTTAATCATTAAATACATCCACCAATACATAAACTATTTAAATATCCATAGAAATAAACAAAGTTACAGTCTGCTTGGATAGAAAGGAACTTTTTTACACTTTTTAAAGATATAAAAACTATTTTCATATAGTAATACTTTATTTGATATGACCTGTGGCCATTACTTTCTGTAGATAGGTATCAATACCTATAAAATCACACTAATAATAAGGTAAGCCGACCTTTGGGGTCTTGAGATAAAGTGCACTGCAATCGAAATATACGTAAATAACTTTCGTAAATAGCACATTTGTAACTTAAATAAACAGTGTGGGCCTTATATTTCAGAAAAGGGTGATTATACAACTCAATGTAGACTGGTGAGAGGGGTAGTGTCGTGGCGCCGAGGTGTCGTATCTACGAGACAAGCGCATGGTGGCAATTGAAAAGCGTCGTAAGTGGTAACGTTTCGCGAGTCAGGCTAATCCTATGCTTGTATTTTACATGGGTAGAATGTAGTACCTGGTAAGCGTGTAGATTCGGAGTATCAGGGTTAAAATTCCTATCCGGGTGTAATTTTTCTAAATCATTATATTTGTCGATATTTCTTTGTTGTAAAGGTAAAACCTAAGCTACGTTAAAGTATCTGGCAAGTTTTTTTTTTACACCGCGTCTTATTTACCCTTTAGGTTGTATTCGTATTTAACTAACTACGCTAATGTATTATGGATAAGGAAGGTTAAATTTAGAGGGAGTGTAGCTACATTTCAGTGGAGGGAGATAAGAAAACCATTTAGTTGAAATCACCCTTCAGTAAATCTTACCGGGATTCGAAACCTGACATCCCCATCATAGGCAGTCTAGTCGGTGTCGGGAAAATTGCACCCGGATAAACTGCGTCTTCCCAGAAAAAAGGGAAAACTGCGTCCTCACATGAATCATCACACTAATAGGTTGAAAAAGTGCGCCCACATGACCTTGTCTGTCTCGCCTAAATAATGTTAACAATGTCGTGTGGGTGCACTTTTCTCACTTTCCTCACAACCTTACCATTTTCACCGGCGTAGATTGATTCATCGCATCCTTTTGTTTAGGAGGGTGGGTATTTCAGATCGACTCATCGCACATCATGAGGTCTTGAGGAGGTTTAAGTGAATCGATTCATCGCACCTGTCTCTTTGCTTGTTGTTTAGGTTAGGTTAGGTTAAGTTAGGTTAGGTTTTTCATTGAAATAAACATTATTTTGTATCTGTAAGCATTTGATGTGAACGTTTAAATTAAAGTTACCAAACTAATTATTGATCACTTTTAACTTCATTTTTTTAATCTAGTCTAGCCTCTTCAAACACTTTGCTATGTCCTTGGGCGTACGTGTTTTGTAAGTGTATAAAACAGTTTGTGGGGCACAATTTTCCCACGCAATGGTGTGATTATTGATAGGAGGGCACAATTGTCCCACCCAATGGTGTGATGATTGATAGGAGGGCACAATTGTTCCACCCAATGGTGTGATGATTGATAGGAGGGCACAATTATTGTCCCACCCAATGGTGTGATAATTGATAGGAGAGCACAATTGTCCCACCCAATGGTGTGATGATTGATAGTAGGGCACAATTGTTCCACCCAATGGTGTGATGATTGATAGGAGGGCACAATTATTGTCCCACTCAATGGTGTGATAATTGATAGGAGAGCACAATTTTACCACCCAATGGTGTGATGATTGATAGTAGGGCACAATTGTTCCACTCAATGGTGTGATGATTGATAGTAGGGCACAATTGTTCCACCCAATGGTGTGATGATTGATAGGAGGGCACAATTTTCCCACCTAATGGTGTGATGATTGATAGGAGGACACAATTTTCTCCTTTTTTTCTGGGAAGGCGCAGTTTTACCGGGTACAATTTTCTCTATTCCGTCTGGTTTATGGTGAGAGTGGCGCGTTAGAGCACGCGGCCGCTGAAGTTGGTTTTGTCACTACAGTTCACTCGGCGTTACAATATTCCTAAATGGATCTCTTGTCAAATTAATGCCAGGCACCCACATAAGTTTGCACGTGATCTAAATGTCTGGCTCGTATAGTATGATTTCCAATTACGTGGATGTTTGAATCCCTGTACGGCTTACTAAATATGGTTAAGTCGTTGATAACTATGCTTTTAAATGTACTAGTAAAATTGAAATTGAGGCTATTTTAGAAAGAGCTTCCATAAATGGAATCTGGTAAAAAGGAATTCCCATAAAAAACATTAGTTTTTGCGATCAAGAATAAAATGTTACTATGTTGTTTATTTATTTGAGATATTTAGCGTGCACTTTCTGAACCGACTGATTATATAAGCTTACAAGAATATTCATGAGTGGGAGAAAAAGGGCCTCTTAAAATTTTGGTGGGAAAGGTATTTTCACATATCTTCCATAGATCTTTTACATACCAAAATCGAATGGGACAGACGGCTTTACTTCCCCTTCGAAGGAAGCTGTGCTACCCATTGACCCCGACTGGGTTTGAACCCATGAATATCGGGTCCGGAGACGAGCACTTTATCTCAAAACCACAAAGGTCAACTTAACCTTATTATTAGTGTTATTTTATAGGTATTGATACTATCTATAAAAAGCAATGGCCGCGGCTCACATTGAATTAAGTATTACAATATGAAAATCGTTTGAATAACTTTAAAAAGTGTAAATAAGTTCCTTTCTATCCTAGCAGACTGTAACTTTGTTTATTTATATGGAAATTTAAATTGTTTATCAGAGATTCTATAATTGGTACGATACAATTGCATAAACTTGCTCATATTGTGTATTATAACTTCGAAGATAATTTTCAAAAATAGGCTTTGAGGAAACTACCCTTAAGTATGTTTTCCTCGTAAACACAAACACATTAACTTGTAAATCCCAAAAATCTCTCTTTATATAAAATTTTTAAATCAATTTGTTTAAACATATTTTAAAAATATTATTATTTTTAAACGGTCCCAAAATTATTTGTTAATTGTTAAAATAAAAGTGTATTCTTATTTATCATGTAAAACTATTCCCATATTCCTTTTTTAGATTCAAATTTCCAGTTTAATTTTCAAAAAAATTATTTTTTTATTATATAATTTATAGTAACTAAGACACCCCTAAATGAATTCATTTTAGATAAATAAAGATACATTATTATAAAAAAATTGTTTTTACAATTTACATTGATTAAACTAGTAATATTAAATATTTTTTTAGAGAAACCAATTTATTTAAATATTTATAATACAAGCAACTTAACTTACAGGTACCCATTTTCAACCAAATTCCCTAAAGTCATATATTAAAATATTTAAATTTAAAAAATAAGAAATCAGTAAACTGACCATAACTAAATTTTCCCCCAATCAAATAATCATAAAAATGTATCTGTCATGTTCATGTCAAAACACTCCCTAGATATACATTTCAAGCAAACTTGCTATAGCCATTTTCAAAATAATTCAAATTTTCAAAAATCACTCATTATTGAACAATCCCCTATCAAATGTTTACCCTAAACCAAATATACAATATTAAAAGCTTTTGAAAAATCAGTTTTCAGTAAACTACCTAATACCCATAAATGTGTTTTTAGCCCAAAAACTATTATAAATTGTTATTTTTCATATCATACAATCTATAGATATAAATTGTGTAAACACGTGTGAGCGTTTTTTAATATTTTAGAATTTTACAAAATATCCCAACGGTTAACTACCATCTACCAAATTTTTGGCCAAAAACAAATTATATAGTGCTCTTTGTCTTGCCAAACAAATCCTGGGTCCTGTTTTATAAATAAAATAGAGCGATTTTAAAATATTTGTAATTCAAAATAAGCACTCACCGCTTAGGTATAATGTAGGTTTATTTTTTCTAAATAGTTTCCACCATCTCTCCACTCAATTAAGTGTATACTTCCTCTTAACTTCAACCTCCCTCATCCCTAACACATAAGCGATCCGAAGGGGTAGTAAGATACGGTGTTAAATTAAAATATTCAAATATAGAGAATCAAGTTTTGAATAATAACCATTATGATTGTTGGCTTTGTGTATTCTAGGAAAAGTTAGGAAGTGAGTATGTTGCAACATGTAGTTTATTGGAAAATCCCAATCGTGTGTGAATGCTGAATGTCAATGCTAAATACATTTCCATGAATCTACTTGGTAAATAGAAACAATGTGAAGGTGATGCACAACACATTGGCATCATGACACTACATTTGCTTAGATCTTTAGTTCTTTATACAATTAAAAATATTATGAAATACAATAATGAACAATTACTTGCTTTGGGTGCCCTCATGGTCTAAGACGTCACTCTCATGTTAAACTAGTCTGCCGATGACAGGGAAATCTGGGTTATAATCTCATTTGGGTGTTCTTAGGTATTTAGAATGATTTTATAAAATGGTTTTCCACTCTTCCTCCAAGCAAATGTGTGTACACTTCCTCTAAATTCGCGGTATTAAAATAATTTATATCATTAAAATAATGTCATCAAATAATGGAGCAATATTTTTGTATTTACTTGGCATCTTACTACCCATCGAGCCTTTTCAAATTAATTTCATGAATTAAATAGTAATAAGGAAGGTAGAATGTACCCACATTTTCGCCAGAGGAGAGGGGGAATACATTTTATTAAAAAACTCCCTCAGTCCATCCAGACTGAATTCGAAATCTAACCTTCTTATGTCACAAGTAGACAACTTAATGAGCTTGACACTTATGCCACGTGGCCACCGATAGCAGTATTGCTCACTATATAAATATATATATATATATATATATATATATGACATATACACAAATATTAAACATGCATCACAATGGGGGTTCATTCATATAGCTTACTCAGTCAAGACATTAGGCTCTAAAGATATTAATTCATTACTTGTATTGGTTATTCTAACATATATTTAATAAATACAAGCATCTCTATACGCGTGATTATGATGTTATATTTTAATAAGCCTAATGCTAAGCCTATATTAATCTCTATATAGTAAGTATATTACTGTAATTAAACTAGAACAAATTTGAATATATATTAAATGTTTACTATGAGTAATTAATTAAACCACCATAAAAATAATAATTAATAACTTTCCGGATGAGTTCTAATTTGTACCAATAGTCAGTTCTATGTAAAGTTATATTATGTTTCTATTTTAATTGAAACATTTACTTTTAAAACAATAAAGCTTAAACAATCATTTAGCACATGAGTATTTAGTAAAGCTTTAGACTCTCCAGTATTACTTGCCTCAAGCCCATCGTATAGATTATTAGAGATAGTATATTTACTAAAATTAAATACAGTTAGAATTTTAAAAATAATGCACCTATCGTAAAAGTTTAAAGAATACAGCAACGCTGTCACTTAATTATTATAATTGGTTTAATCCTCGGCTAAGTTTACTGGTGTTGTTGAGCATCAACTTATCAGACGAATACTGGTGCACTTTCTTTAGAAACTTTTTATTTATATTTTTCCATAAATTTTGATCAATATAACTTAAATCAAATAGAATGTGTTTTGTTAAATTTATAGTGCTAAGACCAAGAAACCTAATATCTGAAATTTTTGCATACGTATCTAAGGAAAACGGAGGGTGTTAATTTAAGTATTTGTGTAAGCTTCTACATATATTGGGAGTCGGTAGTTTTAAACGACATAACCACCAATGATGGTAACTCTATAGTTTAGAATCAAATAAACTGAAACTTTAAAAAGGCACTTATATAAATTTAAGGATGTGATCCACATGTGTATTTATCTACCTCTACATCTATTGCGACCTAATCTACGTGATCACTGGTTGATCTTGTTAAAAAAAACTATAATTAAAGGTCAAATCTCAGTATTTACTTTCTTTAAAATTTAAAAATGATACCTGGACACTGGGATCTAACCCGGGACCTTTGGTTTAGTACTCCAATGATATAACCCCTGAGATATCCAGGAATCGTCCCGTGCCCAGCGTCATTTTTCACTCATATTCTAAGATATAGTGTAGAATGACGGTGCACTGAGCCAAAGGTCCCGGTATCGATTCCCGGGTCCAGGTGTCACCTTTTAATTTAAAAGAATGCTCTATTTAGATGCGACTCTAACCATAATTATGAAATATAATATCTTAGCTATTTAATCCATCCGTGTATATTGTTTAATATAAAATTTACAATTATTTTTTAGTTAACGTGATCACCATAGAGAACTTTAGATTTCAAATTCAAAGAGAAACTCAACGAGACCGCTAATTTCAGCTGGGCAGTACCACACACTTTCAGCTAGTTTGTATTTATATCAACGACTAATAAAATAATAGGTGACCTGGTGGTCTAGGGGTAAGGTGTCAGACTTCTGTGCTGGGGGTCCAGGGTCCAATCCTAGGTCCCGGCACAGATTTATCTGATTGCCAAACCCTTCCTTCACCTCTGACAAGACGTGTATTAATCACTACTTGTGAATGTGTGGAATGCCAGGCCTCCACCATGGTTCGGATCCCACGTTAAACTGTAGGTCCTCCATTTAATCTCACAATCCCCCTACCATTACACATGAGCGTAAGGGTACGGCCAGACTGAGCGAGCGACTAAAATATAAAATAGAACACATTGGTTGCAATGGGAGGTGGCCACACTGGAGCGAGCGACTGAGCGCGCGCGCTTGAAAGATAGAACTGGTTCTATTTTTCAAGTGCGCGCGCTCGACCCGGTACAGTCTAGTTTACAGGCGCTAAGCAATATTATTGTATGTTGGTTCCATAAGTGCTAGGGAAACTTCTCATTTTGACATGATATTTGACTTTTTTCTATCAGTGATAGGTTTAACACACTTTCTATTAATGGCCCGGTGACCTGGCGGTCTAGGGGTAAGGTGTCAGACTTCTGTGCTGGCGGCCGGGGTTCAATCCTCGGTCCCGGCACAGATTTATCTGATTACCAAACCCTTCCTTCACCTCTGGCAAAACATCTTGTGAATGTGGGGAAAGCCAGGCCTCCACCGTGGTTCGGATTCCACGTTAAACTGTAGGTCCTTCATTTCATCTTACAATCACCCTACCATTACACATTAGCGTAAGTGCGTGTAACCCGAACGGGTAGTAAGACGCGGTGCTAATAATAATCTAACTAGGGTCCGCTAATTACGCGCTCTCTCGCGCGCTCGCCAGTTTGGCCACCCAGTCGCTTGCGCGCTCGCTCGCGCGCTCGCTCGCACGCTTGTCAGTCTGGCCGAACCCTAAGTGCGTATAAACCGAACTGGTAGTAAGACTTGGTAATAATAATAATAATTATTATTATTATTATAATAATAATAATTATTATTATTATTACTATGTAGCAAAAATATATTTAGTGGCAATGAATCGTTACAAGCAGTGGTGGCCATGATGTATGAGGCATAAGACTCGCAATATAATTGGGAAGCGTTGACTTGTAGATCAAGTTACAAGCCCCGGCTGGGTTCACTGGAGCAGATTGTCTATTATGTGTCCTCGGTAAAAAAAAAAAAAGTATCACCTTATCCCCGTACTAATGATGTTGACTTTACACCAGGCTACCCAAATCATTCCTAATCCTTAAATAAAATTTTGTTAGTTACCTTTGTGTTGAGAACACAACTATAAACAGAGTAAAAAAAATAGAAATGTAGGTGATTTTATTGAAACATTTTAACACAAAATATTATGTAAGAGAGTCATTTCGAATACATGCATATACTTAATTGGATAAAATGAGAACATCTCGTTGAAAATCACAATTACGAGCTTTTCCTTCTATTCACTTGGCTGAGATTTCAACCAATTTAAAATTCCCATCCGCTGGAGCTATAATCGTACACTTAAGTCCATAATCCAAACCTTAATTGAAACGTTTGAAGCGTTTTCGTTAATTTGTTCAAAAAGCTATAAAATAGGTACAGAACAATTCATTACCGTTTAACAAGCAAAATTTAATAATTGACGAATAATTTAATGCCTCAAAGTTTTCTCGAACCATCAAACCGGGGAATACAGTCTCCTCTCACCGTCATAAAAAAAATATTTTTTTTAATCATTCGTAATTAAAAAATATAAAGTAATAATGGTGTGAGGTGTTGTAAAGAAATCATTTCGTTGACCTTCACACACGACCTCCATCAATTGTCCGCTGCTTACTGCAAGGAAGACAAAGTAGGTATGGGCGTATAAGGCCCTGAGCGAATGGTCTAGAAGGGTTTGGGAGGGTGGTGGGACGGGAGTTTTATCACGTTCAGAGTATGTGTGAAATGTTGGTTTTGTCTGGGTGTGGGACGTCTCTTTCCCACTCCGAGAGAGTGGATCGACGTATTGAACCTTTGATGGGAGTGACAGGAAACGTTTAACGGGAAACAGAATTTCAGTTATACCGAGAACTGTGACGGTATAAATAAGGTAATATTGTGTCTAGTCACGAAAGAAACTATACTCCACTGTGTTTCGTGTGATAAGGATAAATCGGAACTAGTTTTGTATATATTCTGAAGATATCAGAAATTAAACTTGAGCTTTTTAATTAGTTTTTGACGTATGGTAAAAGGAATGCAATGCAATTTTAAACCTTGAATTGTTGCAAACAAAATGACTATCTTTTTATCGAATTTTGAAGATTTGCACTCAATTATTATAGTTCAAATTTAAATGACCTTCGAAGGTTAAATTTGCTTTTTGAGCTAGTTTTGAAACTAATTCTAAAATTCTAAAATACCTATTTTCTATTGGAAACCTATAACTCTTGGTTTATAAATATGGGGCTTGTACCATATATTGAATTTTATTTATCTAATAAAGATAAATTATTGTAATGAAACAACTGGTCTAGTAATACCTTTGATATAAAATCAATATTCTGTTTTGTGATACTGAGGAATATGATTTTACAAGCTGATATTTTATATTAAGGGTGTTTAACGTCTACTTTTTAAAGTCAACTGATTATATCAGAACCCAACTTAAAATCGAATTTATGTCTAGAACAGACACAACGCCTAGTCCTCTTGAAGTAGAGTTATTACTGTAAAAGGTTAAATTCCGATTTAACAAATGCCAAATTTCTCGTCCGTGTCAGTAATCGCAACCGGGACCCTTTTCTCAGTGGGTAGATATTCTACCAACTAAGATATAGTGCAGGAATGTATGTAAACAAGATGCAATGTGGTTTTAATGAATACGTGATCAAAATAAATATAATTAGGAATATAAATATAATAGTACGTGTTTGCGAAATAATATTACTTTTTAATTTTTGAAGCTACGCGCTAATCTGGGCACGTGAATAAATAAGCATCAGTCTCTTCTGGTCTATTTTTCTCGTGAAGGTAAGGTCATGTGATTCCGAGAAGTGTGAACAGAGGTGTTGCGGGAAAGGTGAGCTAAGATCAATATATTTGAAGTTCTTATAACAAAAACCCGTTTTGTTTAAGATAAATTATATATTTCTTTATGGCTTATTTTATTTTTCCACGCACAGCGATCTTAATAACCATAGAATATTTGTCATAGGCATGATTACATTGATGACATTCTAGTATATTATTATCTCTATGTTATAGCTATTGTTAATATATCTCAGAAGGATAGCTAAAAACCCATGGCCTGACGTATTAATATGAAAAATTATATTTAGTAGCTTTTCTAGCTATCAAATATATCCCATCTTAAGAATATTCCATTAAACAATTAAATCTTAGGACTATAATAACTTGTTTATCAACAATCAAATCATACATTATGAAATCTTGTCATTAAAGGAAGATGTTTAAGTAAGAGTACAAAATAAAGTGTTTTTTTAATAATACTAACATTGAGAAAATTATATATATATATAATTTAACATTGAGAAAATTATATATAATTATATATATAATATATAATTATATAACTATAATATATAATTATATAATTATATATAATTTTCTCAATATTTTAGATTTGAATAGGTAATCAATCATATACAAACAAACTTTTTGGGGCTACGCACAAAGTTTGCAAATATGGGAAGCAATTGTCATATTGTTTGCTAACAGTTAAACAAATATTGTCTCGCGTTCACGCTTCAATGGTCAAAAATTGTTTCCTGCCTATTTTTTCCCTCTTCTATCTTAAATAATTCCTTATCTCGTTATGAAACTGCATTAAACTTTCTTCAAATTGCATTTAAAACGTTTTATTTTGGACGCGATTTTTAAATTCTTCATATGTCCCACCCCACAACATTGTATTGCTAGGAAATATTTATAGCAGTTATATAGTTTAATCAGCTGTCCACGACAAAATAATAATAATACTGCACGTCTGAGCTACATTATTCTTAACCCAGTAGTGGAAAGATTAGTCAGTACTAATGTACTATTGTCCACGGGCGCCCGAATGTACTAATCCTATATCCTTTCCGTGAAAGTTATTTCCATGTCCCGATGAGATGAGGTGGAGGTGATAGTGAGTATGATGATGATGATGAGTATGATGATGATAATGAGTATGATGATGATAGTGAGTATGATGATGATGATGATTATGATGATGATAGTGAGTATAGGGGTTCTCTGTTAGATTCCCAGCTGATACCTACACCAGGGAGCCGGTTTGTCCACGTCATGACAAACTAGAACAAAACAGGAAAACCAAGAAATGATGTGTTCTGTGTGAACAGCAGAAGCATACTGACCCACATAACTTGTGGTCAAAATGTTTCCAGACACTCAAACATTGTTTCTTGTAAGAAATTTAAATTGGATCACAAGTAATATTGTTTGCTCTATGGCAAATGCAAAGTAAATAGGCAAAATCGTTTCAAAAGGTTTGACAACATATACTAAGGCGTTTAAGGAAAAAACAATCTTTAAAATATTTCCGAAACAAGAGCAACTTCATTTGCATATGTTTGCAAACAAATTTTCCAAAAATTGTGTCCAAGTGCTTACTAGACTTTAGATAGTTCGACCAACAAACTGGGTTTCAAAAGGTGTAGCCAGTTCAGGTGGATAAATGCATAATCCCCGTGTCCTTACCAGTGGTGTAAAATGGAGTGTTGCCAGGATGATTAGAACTGATTAGATTAGAAATATTTACCTGTGACATCATAGCCCACTTGACTCCCCATTTTACCAATCATTCACAGTAAATGCACTACATTAACATACTTGATATGGGAATTATATTTCTGTTGATAACTGAAAAATGAGATTCGTTCTGCAGTTTAAACTAGTTCTGATTACCGTGATGACATTCCACGATTCGCCACTGGCTCTAACCTTTTTTTGGAGACGCCACTGCCCACAAATATGGTGGTTTTGTATAAAGTAAGATTCCGATTAGCTTAGTATGTATTATACTTTGTTGCAAAATTATTGGGAGCGCCCTCTTTCCCTTATTTGTTTCAACAAACGGAAAGGTCAGATACACATACGGGTGACACATGGAAACTATCAGGAATTTAATTTCAGTTCCTGACTCTTCCCCTCCAAGATGTTGTCTCAGAGACATAAACCCATTGACCGAGATGTTTGTCTCAGTTTGAAGGAGAAGAAGGGGATGAAAATAAAGGCTGTTCTGAGGTTCAACCGTAACCCATGAACCTATTTGTTCTAGTTGACTGGGATTCTTTGAAAACACAAACATGAAAACACAACCATTAAGATTATTTGTCACAATTAAGTGCTATAAAGTCGACGGGCGATATCAAATTATTGACACAAAGCGAATGTCTTGAACGAGACAAAGGAAGTTATTTTATAATATTCTCCAGTTCACCGTCGACAGTAACTCAAAATGTTGTTCTTATTTGTTGTTTATTAAAACGCTGGTAATTTGTCACGTTGTATTGTTTTGTTGTTAACACGTATAACTAGCACATTATAAGCATATTAGCTATTTGTGTTAGTTTATCAAGGTAGAGGAAGGTGTAATTTAGAGGGAGTATATCCACATTTGCGTGGAGGAAGAGTGGAAAACCATTTAAGGAAAACGACCCTCAGTACCCTCAAACTGGGTCTCGAACCTGATCTCTGCTCAATCAGTAATATAGTATATTGTGAGAGTGACGTCTTAAAAACAATTTGAGCACCGAAACTGGTTGTTTTATTCTTTATTATCTGTTATGAAGACAAAGTTTGTTTGTAACTCGGTTATATTGTTGTAGTATTGGTTTTATTATTATAATTAATCTACAAATTATTGAGATTAATTAATAGCGAAGCTTCCATCTTTTAGGGTAAGCGACTGGTAGTTAATGTGTGGTATATTATGGTTAATGGAAGAAGCGGCGTGTTCACTTAGACACAGATTAATAAAGATTTTTCTCACTAAAAATGATATAGTTTTAATTAAGTTACTTCTTAAAGAATGTATAAATATTTTAAAATTCCATGAGAAAATTCTGTATCAAGAAAATATATGTAAAATAAATATTTGTTGCTAACATAAACATGAATTCCAAGCACATGCTTAAGCTTGTAGTTATTGTACGCGTTCCTTTTTAAAACCATTCACCCTTAAATAAAACTAGAAATTAATATTTGTATTCAATAAATTAATACATATTTGGAATTCTCTTATCTAATTTTTAAGTCTGTTCGAGTACAAGATTTTCTATTTCGAGTAAAATTCGAATCTTGTCTAACTAACTCAAATCGAATCCGAATCAAATCTCAGGTCTAAAATATTTTCGAGTTGGAACCGAATCGAACCTTATAATTTATTTATCGATTCGAATTTGATGATTTAAAAAACTGAATGAATATATTATTTTAAAAATATGTTTAAATCATATAATTTATTTTAGTGGATCTATGAGACAGCATTGCGAAAAATACTTTTTCGGATTCGGGGATCATGAAAGTCAACATTCCTCAAAATCTTGAGTTCAATTGTGATACGATCACAATACTTTCTCTACCTGCAAGGTAGCGAGAAAGAAAAATACTGGTTCTATAAATAATTAACTTACTAAGCTTTAAAACTCAGAGAAAAAGATTATCAAACCTTGTCATTAATTCCCAAAATCAATATTTCATATTTATTCTCTGTATACAATTAATTATTTCAACAGTAACGATTATAATAAGAACCATTTTAATATTTTTAAATCAGATTTATTAGATGGTATAGTAATTTTCTTTCAAACAATTATAATTTTTTGATTATCTAAATGATAACTTCCAACATTTTGTTTTTCATATATTATTTATTGTATTTATAAGTGGGAATCCGAATCTAGGATTAATTTAGATTAAAAATTTATGTTCGAATCCGAGTATTTTCAATACTAGGATTTAAAACTTTGGAAAATATCCGAACCTTAGTAAGATTCAGATTTGGATTCGAAATATTGAAAGTTCACACAGGCTTATCTAATTTATAATCTTTTAAGATCACTATAAATCAAGTCTAATTCACTCATCAAAGCTCCGAAAATCACATTACGTCCAACATTTCCCTCAACACAAATCTTAATGCGATTATACTTACTTCCTTACTTCACAATTAAACTAAGATCTCATAAATTTTGTCATGATGTTATATTTTAGCGATATTTATCGTTTTATCGTGTCTTTCTTTTACAAAGTTTACAAAGTTTACACACTAAACCAGTGCAAAGAATGAACTTTAGATATCAAAATGATGTTATTGCACTATTTGGCATCTAAAATATTTTAATTTGTCTCAGTAACAATTACATTGTTTCTGTGGTCAAATGGTCACTTTCGCAACAGACTGAACTACCAATGATGGGGAGATTGGGGTTTGAATCCCTGTAGGGTGCTCTGAGTATTTTT
Source organism: Timema monikensis (assembly GCA_902151445.1). Classification (NCBI taxonomy): domain Eukaryota; kingdom Metazoa; phylum Arthropoda; class Insecta; order Phasmatodea; family Timematidae; genus Timema; species Timema monikensis. Next base: position 131,394 of record CABFVZ010000943.1, read on the forward strand.
TTTTTTTGTTTTTCACTCTCCCTTCACACAAATGTAGATATTCTTCCTGTAAATTCAACTTTACTCCTCCCTAACAAGTTATAATAATTAGACCAATACGTATATCTCGAATGGGTAGTAAGACTTAGCACTAAATAATAATAATCATTAGGCACACAAATAAATACTTTAAATCATTCTCCCTTCTAGAAAATAAATTAGACCAGCAGCTACAGGTGACAGAATGTAATAACTATTTAATAATAATTTATTTATCTATATGTTTTTATTTATGATTTTCTCTGCAGTTTTTTAAATATTTAAATTTTGGTAGGGAGATTAAACGCTTTGATTATTTGATAAGAAAAGTAAATATAAGTTTTTGGTTTATGTAATATTTACAACTACTTGTAGTTGCGTTGAAATATAGTTTAACTCCCGTCAATCAGTCAATGATGAATAGTAAATGTAAAATGATAAGTTGTTATTTTATATCAAACACAAGACTGTAAAATATTAAACAAATATACCTTTCACAGAAACAAGCCATAATATTAATTTTATTATATGAAATATAGATAGAATACCAATTAACAATAAGACTTAACATTTAAATAAGATAATTAAAGAAACCAGTTATGTGTATCAAACAATATTGTAATACCACATTGCATAAACAAAAACTCAGGTTTAATTTATACTATCAAATATTTAAAACAAACTATATACAGTATCTTATTACTTCAGAGAGTGGTGGAGCTTATTTGAGTAGTAGAATAGTTAAATAGTGTAGCCTGGCAGACGAACAGTACTTTCCATTAGGTAGTACAAACACAAAACTCACTCAGCCATAGAATTGCATACACAGTCGAGATGTTTCTCACACGACACTAAATAGGAAAATCTAAGGTCATTCTGTTTAATTCATTTCCGAGAATGCAGTGACCATCATGATATATAACCTACGGACGCATTAATCCCGCCGGTAATAAAGAGTGAGACATCAAGCTAACTCAATTTCTTCTACTCGTTATATTATTCATGTCAACCTTGTGGGAATGTAAAATGTGAAAATAGTAGCGGCCAACGGGGTGAAAATATCCAACACCACCTCGTGGATCATAATAACTTATACAGGTTTCCTTGTGGATCGCGCAGTGCATCATGGATGTATATGTAGGATCTGTTTTACCAGAGGCTACTGCATAAACATGGACGTGTGCTTTATGGAGGCCATTTGGTTGAGCCAGTGTAGCTGGTCGTCATTCTGAAAGGAACCATGGCTCGATAGCTTGAAAATGTTCAACTAAGTCCGTTACAAAGTTTATCACTTGCTATAAAAACTTATCTTGTGTGGCTATTATTAAAATAGTACAAACTTTTATAATAACATTTAAAGTTAATCTCATCAATATAAAACTGTAATTAAACTATAACAAACAAATTATATCGCTAATGATATTTGAGGTTCGAATAGACTATAAATATATCCTGTGTAACTTTTATGATATAGAAAGGTCTCAAATGTATAATATTAAAAAAAATTAATTTGTTTTTAATAACAGATACACTCCTTTTTATATCTCTCCAACCTTGCAAGAGAGAAGAGGGTCTAATAACATATTTAGTCATACAAAGGATTTTATCAACCACGCCGATTGGTTACAATGTCTCATTCAGGGGTTTATAATTTGGGGTGCATGACCATAAAGTGGTCCATGAATAGATTTAAGGGGTTTCGTGAATTTGTTGAATCAACATCCTGCAAATATATACGTTTATATAAGAAAATCACTTTAGCTTGTTTATAGTTTTAATGTATTATGTTATTAAATGCATCTATACAGAGGTAGGGCCTGCACTTACTATTAAAACTCAAAATAATTTTTTTAAATATTCTGTATAACTATATTTCAAGATAATTGGCATCCTTTGTTTAATTTGATGCATTTAAAACCATATTTTGAGATGATGATAAATTAAGATAATAATATTATCTTAATAACAGCTCATTAATTATATATAGATGAATTTTAATAATTCTACATATTATGTAGAATTATTAAAATTCATCTATATATAATTAATGAGCTGTTCGATATTATCTTCGCCATTGAAGCAGGGCCACCCTTAGGATTGTGCGAACTGTGTGGCTACACCGGGCCTCGTGGTTTTGGGGGCCCTGCGCTCTCTTAGGTTACGGGGGNAACAAGTTGGGCGGGAAAGTTTTATCTTGTGCGCTCCTTGTAATGGTGATTTAGCAAATATTGTCCGAGTGTAAAAACAAACAAAAATACAGTCATGTGGTTCGATTTATTGAACGAGTGAAGCGACTTCTTTCTTTTAACTCCAGCTATTTTAATTTTTATGTATTTGGTGGCGTTGTCTTACGATAATTTTTGAACGCATTAACCGATTTAACTCAAAGTTGGCACAGCTCTTCGTATCTCTATACAGATAAAATTATGTTGTGGAATAAAAATCTAACCAAGTATTGGGGGGAAATAAACCCTTATATGTATAAAAATCATAACTTCTAGCATTTAATATTAAATTTATTTGCCTTTTAGGGCATTTCCCTGATCCCCTAAACGGCTGAAAATTAGTATCTAGGAACAAACTACTGTAATTACAAGAAACAAAAACTAAATATTTTAATAATCGTTTGGGGCCCACAAACGAAATTTGCGCAGGAACCCACGTTTTTCTTAGGGTGGTCCTAGATTGAAACAACGTTTCTATTTTCATACCGACATCCGTTATCCTTCCCCCTTCGGGTTCGGTCTAAGTTGTATCGTTATGGTGCCTTTGTAAAAGTGAATATAATATTGTGTACAATCAGTGGCCTTGGTCGTTGATAAGTAGTGCTTAAAGGTATTTCCAGCCACCCTGAGATTATTTAGTTCGATACCCAACACTGTACCAAATGTTTTCTTCACTTTGTAGAACGGAAGTAAAGGTACGACTAATTATCCTAAATTCACTCTTAGTACGATCACAAACATTGATAGTATTTAAAAAAATTATAGCACCACATCTTACTACCCGTTCGGATTATACACCTATGTACTAGTTAAGCTAATGTGTTAGGAATGAGAACCATTGAGCCTAGAAGTAGTGTACCTTCATTTGTGTGAAGTGATAGTGGAAAACAATTTAAGAAAAAAAAACTCATTACACTCGACCGAGATTTGAACCCCAATCTTCCCTTCGTTGACAGTCTAGTCTACTGTGAGACTGACTCCTCATAGCATGCGGCCACCGAAGAGGGTCTAGCAAATATTAAATGTCTGAATAAACGATAAATTAATTTTTTCACTTTCACCAATTATTATAAAACAAATCAGATTATCTCAGAAATATTTCAAGTTAAATCGTTGATGTTCTTAATCTGAGATGAATGAGCAAGAGAGGTAAACCAAACGTTAGAGGACTCTGTTTCGATTCCAAGTAATATTGAAGATATTTTCCATTTGTGTACGAGTTCATGCTACTATCCTATTAGTAGCCTATATTATATTGGTTCGATTGGTTTGTTTAGTATTAAGAGGACAGATTTAAGATAAATTAGTTTATAAGTTGTATGTTAGTTCGATAGTTGTTCATAAAGCACAAGCTAACTATCTCATTTTAAAAGTATTTCCATATACGCTTTTATTTCTACCTGTCCAGGTTAAATGCGTTTTAATTACGCAAATGAACCCATTTTGATGGTCGAATGAACTGAACTGCCAATGACGAGGATATCTAGGTTTGAAATGAATTGAAGGTGTTTAACCCCAAATGTTTTTTTACTCTCCCTCCACGCAAATGCGTACTTCCTCTAAATCCAATCATCTTAATCCCTATCATATTAGCATAATTATTAAATAGGCTTATAACCTGAACAAGTAGTGAGACATGGTGATAAAAATAAATACTCTAATGGGGTAGAAATGAGGAAGGTAGACATTTTTATTAAATTCCCTCAAATTTTATAAAAATAAGTGTAAACAAGTTTAATTAGAAGGAAAGTGGGGAACTGTAATTTTATGAATTCAGATAAAAGAACCCATAAAATTGACGGTATTTTCTCCAAATACATATTGTAATTAAACCTCTAGAGCATAGCAGAACAGAGTTCTATAATTTTCAGTAATGACCGCAAATAAGTGGTCCAATAAAACGACCGTCAGAGAATGGAACGGAATGTGTTGAGTAACTTTGTAATTGTTCCCCTGAAGTAAAAGCGCATGGCGATAAACTCTCCCAATAGCTACGTTTTGGCTAATTTCCCTCCCGTTAAAATTATGTTTCCACGTGTCACATTGAAATTGGAAGTTGGATACACCTCTGATTAGTGTCAGCATGTGTCTCGTGCACGTAAGGCACATTTATATAACCAGATTATTGTTTCGTTGCGGAGATAAAATAAGAAATAAACCCTTCCGTTCATATTTTTGTCTACAAATTTAGAATAGACATTTATGTCGAGACAATGCAGACTAATATATTCTAAAATTATTAGATTATACATGCTTTAGATAAAAAAAACATGTCTTAAATGTAATTTATATTGGGCAGTTAGTGTTAAATGTATTCTGCATAGTAAACTTAACTAAACCTTACAAATTATACCTCTTATAATACAAATAAATATAATTTAATATCAATGCCAGTAGACACACGATCTAAATGTCAAGCTAATCTTATGCTGGTTTACCTGTGACGAATTCAGGAATCTAAGCTCGGCTGAGTTTATTCATGGTGTTTTTTCCTAAATGATCTTAAACTCTTCGTCCAAACAGATTCGCATTTTCTTTTAAATTTAATCTTCATCAATCTTGCCACATTATATTAGCTACTATTATATTCATATATCCCACGCAATTAGTGAATTGTGGTGTAAAAAATATCACTTATATAAAAATAATTATAAGTTTTTATAATATTTAGTTGTCCATTATTAGAAAAATGCTTAAGTCAAATCTTACTTACTTCAGTCAAATCTTACTTCCTTCAGTCAAATATTACTCCCTTCAGTCAAATCTTACTCCCTTCAGTCAAATCTTACTCCCTTCAGTCAAATCTTACTCCCTTCAGTCAAATCTTACTCCAAGACTGAAAGCACTTGAACACTTTTTTTTTTAACTCTGACTGAACCACTTTTGTCGCCAGTTGTTCTTTGACGTCACTCTCTCGAATCTTTGGATTGTTGGTAATGGGGAGATCCTGGTTCAAATCCTGCTCAGGACTAATGAGAGTGGTTTTTCTTAGATGGTTTTAGAAACACTCTCCACGCAATGTGGTTATAATTCCTCTAAATTCAACCTTGCTCCTTACTAGCACAATTGTGTAGCTAGTAAATATTATGTGCATGGTACTAAAGGGTTGTAAAATGTGATGTAAAACAAATTTTCTTTGACTGAAATGGTCCAAATAATGGATGGTATCTTGAAATGCGTCCAAAGAGGTCATAAGTGGCAAGAGTTATATTACACTCTGTGGATATTAGGCTATCTTTCATTTAGAGAATTATGTTGTATGTAGCTGTGCTGACCAACTTAAGTTTTTGTTGGCCTAAATAATCCTTTTAGGAATGGGAGGGGGAATTATTTAGCATCGCATATTACTATCCGTTCAGGTTCTACACTTATGTAATAATTACGATAATGGTTTATGGATGAGGAAGGTTGAATGTAGAGAAAGTGTACCTGCATTTGCGAGAGATAGAGATTGGTAAACTTTCAAGGAATGTTACACCCAGCCATAATCGAACCAGGATTTTCTTGTCATCAGCAGTTTACTCAAGTGCCAGAGTGACACGTTGGACCATAGACCATCAAATCGGGTTTAACTCGTATATTTTTATTAACATACCTAATGTTCACATACATTCTTTAACCACAACACTACACATGACGTTGTCTACCTGTGACGTAGAAGCCAGGGAGCTTTAAAAATATACAATAAAAGCAAGGTGACCTGGCGGTCTAGGGGTAAGGTGTCAGATTTCTGTGTTGGGGGTCCGGGGTTCAATCCTCGGTCCCGACACAGATCTATCTGATTCCAAAACCATTCCTTCACCTGACAAGACGTGTATTAATAACAACTTGTGAATGTGTGGAATGCCAGGCCTCCACTGTGGCTCGGATCCAACGTTAAACTGTAGGTCCTCCATTTCATCTCACAATCACCCTACCATTACACATGAGCGTAAGTGCGTACAACCTGAACGGGTAGTAAGACGCGGTGCTAATAATAACAATAGTAATAATAATATTGATGATGATGATATTAGTTAAAGTAAAAACACACATTATTTAATAGGCCTAATATAGTATGTTATTGTAAAACAATTATTTTTTCATCTTGAAGCTGTTTTTTTTTTAACATGTTGGTTTTAAATAATCTAAAACTAAAGATATTTAGTTTATTAATGAAAACATTCCATAGGAATCTTTCTTTTAGGATGTAAGTTAAAAATTATGTTGAATCATATGATGCCTATGTAGCATAGGAAGCAATATTTTCTTAATTGTAAGTAAATGATGTCCATTCTCTAATATTAGAGCTATTGTGTGCAATCGTAAGCGGAAGAGGGAAAGTGTTATCAGAAGATAAACAAGAGGCCTCGTAAGAGGAACTGCTAATTTTTTTCCTTCTCTATTTCGTACTTTGGTGTCTAAGTGTAATCGTGGTTAGAGCGCTTGGGTCCGTCAAGCTAATATGTGACCATATTATCCCTAAAGGAATCAGCTATATCAAGACCAAGTCTCATATAGTGGTAGACAATCATCCTGACCACTAGGTAATTTGTTTGTGTAGAAAATATAATTGATCTTTTCCAAAATATAATCCAGTCTCAGTTCAGATAATTTCGGAAGTCTGGAAGCTTAAATCATCCTTTTGAGTCCCTTTAGAGTTTAACAGCTGAACGTAGAGTTTTATTCAATGCCATGAATTCATACACCTCTTTATCGACGCCAAAGTTGTTCAGCTATTCAATAAATGTTAATGAGTTAGTAACTTTGTTGGGGGATACTTTTAGTGTGTTGGCAATAATATACCCATGTTTGTAATTAGCACAGTTCTCAAACAATGAGTTTTGTCTCGTACATAATTAATTCACTGCCGACGGAGAAGCCTTTCCGGAACTCTTCAAATAGTTTCAAGTAATATTATAGAGTACTTTCAATATCAAACTGGCCCCTAATGTTTCGAAAAAAATTAAAACAAATAGCTCAGTGAATACGAAAACACCTTATATGTATTATTTTATAAACTGTTACCCATGTCAATGGTCGCATGGTCTAAGGGACCTTTTATACAGGCGTTATGGTGACCTAGGGGTCTAGAGGTAAGGTGTCAGACCTCTGTGCTGGGGGTCCGGGATCAATCCTCGGTTCCGGCACAGATTTATCTGATTGCCAAACCCTTCCTTCACCTCTGATAAGACGTGTATTAATCACAACTTGTCACAACTTGTGAATGTGTGGAATTCCAGAACTCCACCTGTGATTCGGATCCCACGTTAAACTGTAGGTCCTCCATTTCATCTCACTATTACCCTACCATTACACATTAGCGTAAGTGCGTACAACCTGAACGGTTAGTAAGAGGCTGTGTTAATAATAATAATAATAATAATAATAATAATAATAATAATGGGTGACCTGGTGGTCTAGGGGTAAGGTGTCGGACTTCTGTGCTGGCGGCCGGGGTTCAATCCTCGGTCCCGGCACATATTTATCTGATTTCCAAACCCTTCCTTCACCTCTGACAAGACATCTTGTGAATGTGGGGAATGCCAGGCCTCCACCGTGGTTCGGATTCCACGTTAAACTGTAGGTCCTTCATTTCATCTCACAATCACCCTACCATTACACATTAGCGTAAGTGCGTATAACCCGAACGGTTAGTAAGACGCGGTGCTAATAATAATAATAATAATAATAATAATCATAATCATAATCATAATCATAATAATAATAATAATAATATACAGGCGTTTCTTGACGCGCGACAAGCTTGACGGGCGTCCTGGGCGTTTGATTTTACTCAAGAAAAATAAATCGTGTGACGGGAAAAGGGTGGAAAGGAATGAAATCAGAGACCAGGGCTACCAGTTTTTTCTTTCTTAGCACTCGTGATGGATCCGTGGGTTATCTTCCTCATATTGTTGCCATTTCAGGAACAAATATAGCGGTGGACAATAAATATTCAACCACGAGTAAGAAACTCATCAGCTGCCACAGAAGTACAGTGATACTGGTACTGGGATGTACTTAGGTACACTGAGGTTCCAACATGAGTAGCGTAGAAATTGGTTGCTCTGCAGTCGCACCAACAAGGCGACACAATAGTTGACGCCTGTATAAAATGCCCCGTAGAATAGAATATATCTTGGATCGTAGTGCGTCATTTTTGACGCCGTGATCTCCAGGTTACGACAACACACTTTTCAGATCGCAACGACATAAATGACGCACGACAGAGTATAAAAGCACTCATTGTCTCTTGTGTATTCAGAGAACGTGCGTCATGATGTCGTCGTTTCTCGCCTGTCATGAAACGCCTGTATAAAAGGGTCCTATCATGTCCCTCATGCACTATATTGGATTTTTATATTACGGGGATACCGGGGTTCGAACTCATATTGGGGGTACTGAGGGCATTTTTTCTACATAGTTGATTCCCAACACTCCCGCCCCACAAGTGCGGCTACCCAAAATACTACTTTCCTTATTTACGTCATCAGCGTAGTTTAAATGCGTGGTAATTGGCAGCAGGACACATAAGCATCACTTACTCTTATTTATTAAGGAGAACTTAACTTACTTATAACCTCATTTTATATATTTTTTTATATTAAATGAATAATCCGAAGGTTCCACGGAAATTTTTATACAAGCTATAAAATAAGATTCAGTAATCCTTCAAGCTTAAATTTAAATGCAGACTTCCGTTTTTCTAAATAGACTACTTTATTGTTTCTTTGTGGTGAAAAATGTGTCCCAGCTAAATACATTATTGTGCGGGAATGAGGTGTAGAGGTGAAGGGGGCGTGACCCCCGTTAAAGGACACCTGGGGTAGGACAGCAATAAACCACCAAAAAAATCATGTTGGCCATACGCCAATGCAAGGACTTGTTATGTCACTGCGTTTCGAGTGCAATGTAGTGAAGAGCAGGTTAGAAAGGTGAACAGCTGAGAACTTCCCACGGGCCTTCTCTCATAGTCGTCTCTTCATCAAGGACCATGGTGGAAACTTGGTCAGACCAGACAGCTGTCTCTGACCTGGCTACCATTGCGTGGTTTGAGACGACACAGAGATTGTTCTGGACTGGCTGCCATTACGTGGTTTGGGACGACACAGAGATTGTTCGGGACTGACTGCCATTACGTGGTTTGGGACGAAACAGAGATTGTTACGGGACTGACTGCCATTACGTGGTTTGGGACGAAACAGAGATTGTTCTGGACTGGCTGCCATTACGTGGTTTGAGACGACACAGATATTGTTCTGGACTGGCTGCCATTACGTGGTTTGGGACGACACAGAGATTGTTCTGAACTGGCTACCATTGCGTGGTTTGGGACGAAACAGATATTGTTCGGGACTGACTGCCATTACGTGGTTTGGGACGAAACAGATATTGTTCGGGACTGACTGCCATTACGTGGTTTGGGACGAAACAGAGATTGTTCGGGACTGACTGCCATTACGTGGTTTGGGACGAAACAAGATATTGTTCGGGACTGACTGCCATTACGTGGTTTGAGATGACACAGATATTGTTCTAACCTGGCTGCCATTACGTGAATTGGGACGTCTACCATCCGAAATAAGTTGGAATACCATTTACTAGTTCTTCAATGGGAATGATTTTTTTACTTTAATGTTCTACTTAAGGTTTATAATTTTTTAAATTAGGATTATTTATTGTGCATTTTCTGAAACAATTCTTCATTTCAACATTCAACCTACAAACTTCAGTTTACTCATGTCCCCTTTGGGCTATACGCATTCATTAATTACGTTAATGAAACAAATGAGGAAGATAGCATTTTAGGGGAAATAAACCCGAATTTTCGTGGAGAAAAAATTGTAAAAACACACTCATTACATCATACCAAGATTCGAACCCCGATATCCCCGTTCCCAGCAATTAGCCTAATAAGAGAGTGATGCGTTAGAACATACGATCACTGTGTATGTCCTAAATAAAAACCATCAAAATGAAGATATTAGCCCTCAGAGACTTTTAGATTTCTAAAGTTAATTTGTAAATTTTGCGTATAACCCGAACGGGTAGTAAGACGCGGTGCTAATAATAATAATAATAATTTGTAAATCATGTTTTGATCTAACATTATATACAATGTAATACTGGACCCTTTATTTTTTTTTTTTTTTTTTTTTTTT
>CABFVZ010000943.1:142002-154449 GCA_902151445.1 Timema monikensis
TTTTTTATTTATTTAGCACCGCGTCTTACTACCCGTTTGGGTTATACGCTTAAGTACTAATTTTAATTACGCTAATGGATTAGGAATTGGGAAGGTTGAATTTATAGGAAGTGAACCCAAATTTGCGTGGAGGGAGAGTGAAAAATCATTTAGGACCGAGATTCGAACCTTGATCTCCCTGTCGTCAGCAGTCGAGCTCAACATGACTAACGCGCTAGTAACTACGCTACCGAGGCGGTTGACCCCGTACGACATTCAACTTTCGATTTTTTTTAAATTACTAGTCATTACACAAATTTCCCTTTAACTTTGTAATCTGCTGTGGCATTAATCCAATCATATATATTTGCTGTATAAAGAACATTATATTTTAGAGGGGAATGCCAGGCCTCCACCGTGGTTCGGATTCCACGCTAAACTGTAGGTCCTCCATTTCATCTCACACTCACCCTACCATTACACATTAGCGTGAGTATAACCCGAACGGGTAGTAAGATGCGCTGCTAATAATAATAATATATTCTAGAGAAGTAATTTACATCCCTTCCATATAGTGAATCGGTGGCCTGATGATCTAGGGGTGAGGTGTTAGACTTCTGTGTTGGGAGCCGGGGTTCAATCCTTGGTCCCGGCACATATTTGTATGATTGCCAAACTATTCCTTCACCTCTGACGAGACGTGTATTAATCACAACTTGTGAATGTGTGGAACGCCAGACCTCCATCGTGGTTCGGATCCCACTTTGAGCTGTAGGTCCTCCATTTCATCAAACAATCACCCTACCATTACGCATTAGCATAAGTGCGTACAACCCGAACGGGTAGTAAGACGTGGTGCTAATAACAATAATACATATATTGAATCAAAACCCATGGGTATTAACAAGAACTATTGAAGCATTAATTAATTATAGTTGCTGGTTTAACCAAATGATTTCATCAGTTCACGCCAACAATTCTAATAATTTGAATAAATCACTAAGGAGTAGTAATATAACTAAATACTCACTATTAGCATAAGAACATAAATACCTTTTTTAAACTATTTTAATCAAATAACAAAATAGCAGAGAAGCTAATATCATTAAGACAGAATGTGTGTGTGAACGTTGAGAAAATTTCGGGAGTGATATGATTACAGATAAAAGCCTAGCAGCTTCCCGTCATTAGTGAACGTCTTCTCTAACATATCCTTCCAATAGAGCGATACTATCCCTTTCTAGCGATAAGGTGATGAAGTGCCTCAGAGATGAAGGATGAATGGGAAGTTCTTCCTGGTTCCCCATTTCTCCAAACAGTCTTTCAGCAATAACGCAATATTTAATTCTTCAAAGCGTCATTTCAAAATACGGTTCATGCCAAAATAATATTGAAATATTTCAACACAGCACTTTTTCCTGAGCAGTAATAATAACAGAAATAGTTTTTTTTAAAAGTGTGAAAATAAATCTTTATCTTGATTTCCAATGATATCTAGGCTTCAATATGTCCTGTAGACCTACATGTACGTAGATAAATAAAAGAAAAAAACATTAGTAATACTTATATTAGATGCACATTTGATTGATTAATTAATAGCTGAACCAGAAGTTGAAATATACAGCACCAAGTGGAAAATGTCGCTGGTATACTGTAAAAACTTCATTAGCATGGCCATTTAAAAACTGTACACAAATACCATGTTAGTGTATTCATCCTTTGTATTACATTCAAGAATTTTAACTATTGTGAACGACTGTTTACCGAATGACTATCCCTCTCATTTATGTTGAAGTCATGTTTACTGTTTACACATGTGTTTGTGTTTACCACTACAAATATAACCTTGAACGTATCTAGTAACTTTATACATTCCAACCCGAACGGTTGGTAAGACGTGGTGCTATGTATATGTACAGATATTTCAATAAGAGAAAGAATTCTCATCAATGTTGATGTGACATTTTCTGCTCAAAATTGATCATAGAATTCACTGATGATGTTTTGACACTACGGCATGGAACTTACTGTATATGCTAGAGACCTTATAGTTATTATTATTAGCGCCGTGTCTTACTACCTGTTCGGGTTATACACACTTACGCTAATGTGTAATGGTAGGGTGATTGTGAGATGAAATGGAGGACCTACAGTTTAACGTGGAGTCCGAACCACGGTGGGGGGCCTGGCATTCCACAGGCTCACAAGTTGTGATTTAATACACGTCTTGTCAGAGGTGAAGGAAGGGTTTGGCAATAAGATAAATCTGTGCCAGGACCGAGGATTGAACCTGGACCCCCCCCTCTCCCCCCAGCACAGAAGTCTGACACCTTACCCCTAGACCGCCAGGTCACCAATCTTATAATTAATTACAACAAACACCTTGACATCAACACAGCAATTAATACAATCTCAATCAGAACTGCCAAGGAATAAAGAGGATATTTCTTGGCGGAAAGGTGGTATCGAACGCGCAACACTGGTTTGAACTTTAACCTGTTTTATTCTTTCTAGTTCAAACCTTAGTTTTTGTTGCCCATCTGTTACGTATATCAGTTCAAATATGCCCCAGTCTCCGAGTGGTTATAAAAGACGGATGCAGATCTAGAAATCTAATTGGATCTCGTGGGATATTGTAGCATTCGCTAAAAATAATCTTTTCTTCCCGAAGAAATGAACATTTTTGTAATATACATTTTTTTTTTCCGCGCAGTGTCTTATTATCAGTTCAGGCTACGCTTATGCACTAATTACACTATGGTTTTAATAATTAGGAAGGTTATATTTAAAGGAATTGTATCCACATTTGCGTGGAGGTAGAGTGAAGACCCATTTTGATAAACCACCCTCAATACACCCAGTGGTTTTTGAAAATGTGGTATTTAAAAAAATGGTGGGATCAATTTTATTTAGACTTAATTTTTAAGAGTGTTTATTGTGATTAACAAGACAATATGCTAGTTTTTCTAAGCACAACTTTCTCAAGGGTGGCTTACTAAAAATATATTTGTGAAAATGTTGTTCAAAGCTATAATTTACTTAATGAGAAATTTCGTATAGTATATTTTCATTTTGTAAGACATATAGATATTTAAAAATCTTTAAAATTAGAAGTGTTTCTTTACACTTTCATCCTCCTGTTCAAATCTCTTAAAAATATCCATTATTTACTCCCTAATCCTTTATTAATTTCTTGCTTTCAAAAGATAATCATTATTATTTCTGTACAGCCTACATTTAACCCATTTTTACTTTCTCTCCATCTTACAGGTAGAGAAAGTATTGTTATCATCAAAAAAATTGCACTCAAGAGGGTTTTTTGAATTGGATATCTTAAGCCTAAAATTAAGGGTAGTTTACTGAAATTCAAAAAGAGAAAAAGTCGATTTTCTCAAAATAGGCTCTAACAATTTTGATTAAATTTCATTTCTAAACATTTATAATTATTCCAAACAAAATGGCTTCTCTTAATATTTCGGCAAAATGACTTTAAGGGCTCCGGTCTGATGCGTAAATTATATATATATTTTTAAATATCTCCTTAACTATTTGAGATATGAAATTACTTTTCGTTACAAATATGTAGGTGTCTTTATAATACAAACATTTTATAAGAAGCATATTTTTATATTTTTTAACTTTTCAAACACAAAAGGTAAAAGTATTGTGACCACAAAAGAAAATCTAACCTAAAATGTTGATGGATGTCAACGTCTAAAGGCCCCCCCAAACCCTAAGAAGTGGTCTTTGCAATGTCGTCTGTCTGTGTGTCTGTTTAAACTTAAAATTAGGAGTAGTTTAAGAAAGGGCAAAATTGTATTACTATTAAAAATAAAAAACTTTTATACGAAATATATTTTTATAAATCCAACAGTTTCTGAGATATTAGCAAATATATTAATACAATTTTGCTAGCATTAGTTGTAAAGGGATACCACTTAAATTTTAACGCAATAATTCTCCAATGCGTTAGAGTAATTAAATATAAGTAAGTCTCTAAAAATGTATGGTGTTTTTCCTTTAACCTCTTAGGATAAATGTTAGTAGAACAATGATCTATATCCATTTCAGATTAAATAGTCAGTATTTACATTTTTTATTGGTCAAAATTTATAAATGAGGAATTTAATAGCAATGCGATGGCATGAAGATTTGCAACACCTAATAAAATGTTGAAAATTTTAACGGGTAGTTGAAAAATTTTAATACGAAGTGTGGACCTTTGTGGACCCAACATTGATCTTTTTTATCGGTCCAAACATATAAATGAGGACAGTAATTCTTTAAAAACAAAATTATAAAATTTAAAACCAGGACTAAAAAAAAATTTACATAAGTATAGTGCAATTTATGCTTGGGTTTGCTAGTGTGTATTATTTAGTTTCACATATATTACGAGTTTTGAGTAAATATCTCCATTTTCAAACAATAGAGCGAGAATGTCCGTGGCGAGCTCCGTACCATTTATTTAAAATCTGACAACACTTAAAACTGTTACACAAAATGGATAACCTCTTTAATGCTTGTTTTAGCCCCTGATCATTATTTTCCTTCTCCTGTCAACTTTTGTTCAATAGACTTGTCCATATTTGCAAATAAACACCTCAATTGAGTGGGTTGGTGAAAAGAAAGGTGTAATTAGTCTCCTACGAATGGCCGTGGGATTCATAAAGAGTGTCTGGTTGGATAGTGGCCAACTGGAGTAGGCACTACATTATAACCTCTGTGACAACGAATATACAGCACCTTTGGCAATCTCACCTTGACTTCAAAACTACGTCTAGGTCTATTACATATGAATGAACACATATCCGTGGTCTTGGCAATCAATCACTCCAGACGATACTAGTCAATATATAGGTTTACCGACTCGCCTTGGCAAAATATTGCCATACAAATTATTATTATTATCATTATTATTAGCACCGCGTCTTACTACCCATTCAGGTTATACGCACTTACGCTAATGTGTAATGGTAGGGTGATTGTGAGATGAAACGAACCACGGTGGAGGCCTGGCATTCCCCACATTCACAAGATGTCTTGTCAGAGGTGAAGGAAGGGTTTGGTGATCAGATAAATCTGTTCCGGCCATACAAATTAAACTTATTTTATCACAAGTACAGCACAAGAAAAAATTAATTTTTATAAACACAGCCCGAACCCTTGTGTGAAAATAGGCTGAATATATAAATTAATAACTATCCTCGTGGTATATTGGTCAGGGCACCTGGCTAAAAACCTCGAGGTTCCGGGCTAGATTCCCGGCTGGTATTATAGGTATTTTTCCTGGAAGGTGAATTATCTCAACGATCACCAGTGTTTGCTTAGTAAGGCTTAAGTTGGGTTTAAGGTTACCATTGGTTCCACACCTTCATAATAACCATCGTCACATCATCTAATTGAAGGTATGACGTGAAGACAACATCCTCTGGTGTACCCTGGACCACGTTCTGTGTCACCAGAGGGGCTAGTAGTCTACACATGGGGTCCGTTTGAAAACTCGACGTACTTCCATGGTCTGACTAAACTTAAACAGTGATTCAAGTTCAAGCCCTATAAGACTATACTAATTTAAAAACGTGATTTTCTTTGCTTTTGGTTATTCTACTTATTTATTATTTTTAGCCTTCCATGTCAACTATCTGCCCACCACTGAAATAACATCAATTATTATGTTTATCACTATACCATCAAGGTCTTTAAAATGGTATCTGTGGTTCGGATGCAGACCACGGTTTGCCATTTGGTGACCACTGGTCTACACACATAAGAAACCGATCTAGATACTATACATGATACTGTATATCCCAATCAAATATGTCATACGCTAAGGAAAAAAATACTTAAATTATAATTAAAACGAACAATTTGGTTCCTAGCTAAACTTATTTTCAAGACATGAGATAATTAATTAGCCGTTTTACCTGCTTCGGTCATAGCATATTTTATTATTATTATTAGCACCATGTCTTACTACCCATTCGGGTTATACGCACTTAAGCTAATGTGTAATGTTAGGGTGATTGTGAGATGAAATGGAGGACCTACAGTTTAAAGTGGGATCCTAACCACGGTGGAGGCCTGGCATTCCACACATTCACAAGTTGTGAGTAATACACATCTTGTCAAAGATTAAAGAAAGTGTTGGCAATCAGATAAATCTGTGCCGGGACCGAGGATTGAACCCTGGTCCCTCAACAAAGAAGTCCGAAACCTTACTCCTAGACCACCAGGTCACACGCATGTTCTATCGAAATAAACCAGACTATCGATGACAGGTAGATTGGGGTTTGAATTATGGTAGGGTGTACTGAGTTTTTTTTTACCTAAATGTCTTTACACTCTACCTTCACGCAAATGTGGGTACATTTCCTCTAATCAGGTAGTCACACACAGTGATAATGTAAATAAAATAAAACTCACCATATGGTTAAATCGTAAAATATTTAATATTTTTCTCAAGAAATTACAGAATTTATAATTTTGATAAATTTTATAACCTTTTAAAGTCCGTGAATTAAATGAATGCCCTCGTTTAATTTATCTCCAGTCCTACTCAATCTACCATAGTTTTATAAACTGTGTGACAAAATGTTGCAAAAAAAAATAAGTCAGTGGAAATAATTCTCCAATTTACATTCCTGTCAAACAAGCTCTCCGGGTTTTCTCTTTATCCCAAGCAGTTGGATGTCTGTAAAGTAAGGAGGGTGTTCGAGTCAACATGGGTGCACAGTTCAAGCTCACTAATTCATTAAATGAGTTCGTTTTTATTGTCGTTTCTCCGCCTTGCACGCGATTAAACTTGGGACGTTTCAGCCCATTCATTCTCGTGACACGATTCTAAGCAGGTGTAAACGTGCGGTGTCATACGCTTGTATTGTGGATATACAAGGTGGACACATATACAAGTGTTTCTAAGCAGGTGTAAACATGTGGTGTCATACGCTTGTATCGTGGATATACAAGGTGGACACATATACAAGTGTTTCTAAGCAGGTGTAAACAACTGGTGTCATACGCTTGTATCGTGGATATACAAGGTGGACACATATACAAGTGTTTCTAAGCAGGTGTAAACATGTGGTGTCATACGCTTGTATCGTGGATATACAAGGTAGACACATACTAGTGTTTCCTTAAAACAAAACCAGAAAAGAATGTCAACCATTGGTGGCCACACAGTATAATCGTCAAGCGTATTTAATCTTGTTTGATGGCTATGTGGTGTATTAGATTCAAACCCAGATCGGGTCAATTGCGGGAGCTGTGTTCTAAATATCTTCCCATTCTTCCTGTACGCACATTCAGATACATTTCCTATATATTATACCTTTCTCATCTTCTCTCAATTAGTGAGGTTTTATTAGCAACGCGTCTCACTCCCCGTTCGGATTATACACCAATATGATAGGGATTAGGAAGATTTAATTTTGAGGAAGTGTTCCTTCATTGGCGTGGAGGGAGAGTGGAAGACCATTTAGGAAAAAACACCCTCAGTGCATCCGACTGGGATCAAACCCTGATCACCCCATTTTCGGCAGTCTAGTCTAACACGAAAGTAGCGCGTTAGACCGCACGGCCACCGAAGCGGGTAATTAAAAAAGTTAAATGCGTGGTTTGTTCCAAGTGCGCGGAACAAAAAAACACAAACACATTTGTGCTACCCGTATCGATGGACACGTGGACTTAATGTTAGGTTCAACTATGGTCTGTCGTTGATGGAAGTTCAGGGTTAAAATACGAGCAGCGCAACACTCAGGTTGGTTTTCCTTCAATTGTTTCCCACTCTTCATTCGCACAGATGCAGACACATTTTCCTCTTAATTCTACCTTTTTCATCTCTATATAACTAGAGTTCGAAAATATGTATAGCTTGGACGGGTAGTAAGATGGGTTCGGGAAAATACAATCCTGTTGGTCTTAATAGTTTGTAAAAAATAAAGCCAGATTTTGTAGCAAAGACTGTACATGTTTAATAAATATTGTGTGTGTGTGTGTGTTTGTGTGTGTTTGTGTGTGTCTGCATTTGAGAAAAATACAATAAACGTTCATCATGATTAAAAAAACCCAAATATTACATTATGACTTTTAGAAAATAGAAGCTAAATTAGAATTCTTAAGGTGGGATGGAAGAAGACGCGAGAAAAGGCCAGTGTTTTTACAGTTTTGATGCATAACATTTTTTTTTAAACTAAATCAAATATTTCTCTTGTAGAAATATATAGTATAATTTTCTTCACATGTTGATATCAACAGTTGTTGAATATATGTCATGAACATAGCGGCATTTTATGATAAACTTTTTAAATGAAGAGATAAAGTTGTCATTTAATTCCACACTTGACAGATATTCAAAAGCCCTTTAAAAATCTTAATGAGAAGAAAACTAGACTCTATATTTCTACTGGAGAAATATTTGATATATTTGCGACAGAAGAAATGTTGTTATAAAAACTGCGAAAACACTGGCCTTTTCGGTCATCCCCTTCCACCCCACCTTAAGACCCATTGACCCCGCAACCGTGTCATGCTCAATTTTACCACCGTCAACTTCAGTGTGTCACGCAGTGCGGTAATCAGTTAGCCGACCCCATGGTGTTATGGTTAGCACACCTGCCTACGAGCTTATGGGTCACGGGTTCGATTCACGGCTGGTGCCTTGGGTATTTTTCCCGAAAGGGGAATCATCCCAATGGTCACCAAGGGTTTAGTAAATTAGGTTTAAGTAATATTTAAGAGGTTCCACGCCTTCATACTCACTATCACCCTCATCACATTGGGACATGGTAGGATCCTTCACGAAAAGGATGTACTATTCTAGTACATTCGGGCGTCCCCTGGGCAACGGCACATTAGTACTGGCCAATCTTTCCACTAATGGGCCACGAATTATGTAGCCTAGACGATCAATATTATAATAATTGTAGCAGTTGACATTTTTTAATTTTCATATAAATATTTTTGAATCAGTTTAATCACTACAGCAACACATCTTTTCAGTGCTAAGTCAAGGGTCCCGGGTTCTATTAAAGTGTTAATTTTCACTGTCAAAAATAGCAAATAATTATTTGTTAAAAGCATCGTCTGCTTTATATCTTTGTCCTTGTTAGTAAGAGTAACTGTTCTTTAGTTTTACATAGCCTCTCACCGAATAGCATAATCTGTATCATATATTTTTAATTTAAACAACTTGCAAAATTAAAGGGTTGTACTTTTTATTTCAAAGAAACAAAATAATAAATTATAAACTTGTGTATTTGCCTTATACTAATCGTTCACTAAAGATGGTTTCACACTTATTGATTAACATAATCTATTGGAAACTCATCAAGGAGAAAATATAGTCTCGTACAATACTATTTATATCCACATTAAACAAAGACCAGTGAGCATATTGAAAAATGACTCAGACTCATCTATTATGGTTTTGATGGGGATGAAATTGTCTGGATTAAAATTTCAGCTTGGTGTTCCAAAGTAATTTTTCATAAATATTATTTCACCACCCTCACCCACAAATTCGGGTACACTTTAATTTTGCCATAAATTAACTTCCTTATCCCTACTTAAACATCGAGGCAATGCGGATGTCCGAGATGTTAAAAGTGACTTAGAATTATCATGATTTTTCAAAAAGGCAGTGAACTATTAACAGTTCTAAATTTACAATTACTTTGGTATTTTTTTTTAAAGTTGATTTAAATTTGTCAATGATATTGACTTAAATCTGAGACTAATTCAGTCTTGCTTTAATCAAATTAACTACTACACATTGACAACACACTAAACTCAATTACAAAGTGACAACCTAACTCACAGGGGGGGGATACAAAATAATAAACATTAGTCGGAAGACATCGATGGTCTCGAGTCTGCTCGTGGATATGAGAACTGCAGCCCAGACTCGAATCAACAGGAATAAATTACCATTCACACCCGGAGGAGAAACGTAAATTGAGTAAGAGCGAAAAGGAAATCTTAGGAAGGAACTGGAAGAAATGTAATCGAGAAAACAAACCGCAGAAATGTAAAGGAAATTAAATAATATTAGTAATTTCATTAAGATGAAAAAAGAAAACATCGAGGGAAATTAAAAAAGATTTACAGGAGGAGTTAGAGTGAAAAAATAAATGGCACGGAACTCCTCACAGACTTTCTCGCTTTATTGTTAGAAAATGGAGATATTTACTCAAAACTCGTAATATATGTGAAACGAAATAATATACACTAGTAAACCAAAGCATAAATTGCACTATACTTATGTAAAGTTTTTTTTAGTCCCAGTTTTAAATTTTATATTTTTGTATTTTAAAGAATTAATTTATATGTTTGGACCGATAAAAAAGATCAATGTTGGGTCCACAAGGGTCAACACTTTGTATTAAAATTTCAACTTCCGGTTAAAGTTTTCGACATTTTATTAGGTATTGCAAATCTTCATGCCATCGCATTGCTATTAAATTCCTCATTTATACATTTTGACCAATAAAAATTTTAAATATTGACTATTGAGTCTAAAATGGATATAGATAATTGTTGTACAAACATTTGTCCGAATAGGTTTAAGGAAAAAAGAAATAAACTCTTAGAAACTTAATTATATTTAATTTTCCTATGGCATTGGAGAATTATTGCGTTAAAACTAAGGTAGTATCTCTTTTACAACTAAAGTTCACAACATTGTTATAATTTATTTGACAATATCTCAGAAACTGTTGTATTTATAAAATTATACTTAATATAAAAGTTTTTTATTTTTAATAGTACTACAATTTTGCAATGATAAGTTATTTAGTATCTCAAATAGTTGCGGAGATACGGAAGTTTCTGCTTCTGTAAAGTATCCTAGAATTAATTTTCATGGTAAAATGAAAATAGCCAGTTTATTTATAATATTAATCAACACCCAAATACGGATTTTAATCAAAATCGTTAAAGTCAACTTTGAGAAAATCGATTTTTTCTCTTTTCACCCTTTCTTAAACTACTCTAAGTTTAAACAGACACACAGATAGACATCATTTCAAATACCACTTTTGAGGAGTCTTAGACGTCGACATCCATCAACATTTCAGGTTAGATTTTCTTTTGCGGTCGCAATACTTTCACCTCTTGTGTTCGAAAAGTTAAAAAATATATATATTTATATATAGTTTGAAATTTATTGGTTTTATAAAAATATGCTTCTTATATATATTTGTATTATAAAGAGACCTACATATTTGTAACGATAAGTAATTTCATATCTCAAATAGTTTAGGAGATATTATAAAAAAAAAATGATTTACGCATCAGACCGGAGCACTTAAATTCATTTTGCCGAAATATTGAGAGAATCCATTTTGTTTTGAATATTTATAAATGTTTATAAATGAAATTTAATCAAAATCGGTAGATCCTATTTTGAGAAAATCAAATTTTTCTCTTTTTGCCCTTCAGTAAACTACCCTTAATTTTATGGCTAGATATCTAAATCCAAAAAACCCTCGGGGCAACCCTATGAAAATCCCTAGGTACCAAGTTTTAGCCCGATTGGTAAAACAGTTTAGGATCTAGTCTGAGGTACAGACAGACAGATGGACGGAAAGTCAAAAACCACTTTTTTGGATTCAAGGGGGTCATGAAACGTCAAGATTCATCAAAATCTTGATTTCGATTTTTTTGACGATCACATTACTTTCTCTACCTTTAAGATAGCGAACAAAGAAAAATATGTTTATATCAATCATTGTAAGCAATACAGCTATGTAAATCCGACACCTTAATCTCAGTCGGTAGCATGTCTTCCCACTGAGCTAAGTGTGCCGGTTTCAATTCCCAGTATGGAAAAAAAAGGCCAACTGTGGGCTTACCCTTTCACAGTGATGAATTAACGGCCGGAGACTGGATGTTGTGCCTGTCCTAGTATTAAGTTAGATTATAAGCCATAAGACAGGTCTAGCCAGACGGTAGTTTAAAATATATGGCTTGAATAAAAAAAACTGACCCATGCCACAGGCTGGAAACAGTAATGGATGTAAAAAAAAACACCTATGCAAGTTAATATTAAGGTTGAGACGCGAGAAAAGGATCAGACACCCTTGACAGATATTCCAGAACTGTTGAGATCACCATGGGAAGAAAATTAAACTCTTATGTTTTAACTGAAGCAATATTTTATTTATTTTGAACAAGAAAGTTTTGACATAAAAACTGCAAAAACCCTTACCTTTTCACAAGTCTCCTACATTCAGGTGACCTGGTGGTCTAGGGGTAAGGTGTCAGACTTCTGTGCTGGCGGCCGGGGTTCAATCCTCGGTCCTGGCACAAATTTATCTGATTACCAAACCCTTCCTTCACCTCTGACAAGACATCTTGTGAATGTGTGGAATGCCAGGCCTCCACCGTGGTTCGGATTCCACGTTAAACTGTAGGTCCTTCATTTCATCTCACAATCACCCTAACATTACACATTAGCGTAAGTGC
>CABFVZ010000943.1:159524-201322 GCA_902151445.1 Timema monikensis
GGTGAGAAGGAAGCAAACAATGACACGCACTTTGAGTTTCATAATTACCTTCTTCCTCAATAATGTTAAAATAAATCTGACTTCTCTCTCTGCGAAGTAGACCCTGATTGAGAAAACATGGTGTGGTATTTAAATGTATGTATAATATATACATACATGTGTATATAGATTACTGTATATGTATATTGGTTGAGATGAGCAAGTACATTTGTTGGGCCAGTCGGTGAAATGGACTTTTCAAATAGCAGTTTTTGGCACGTTTCTAGCACAAGTGAACTAAAGGGAGTAGAAAGCTAAATCGCCAGGAGTAAAACATTAGATTATTATTATTATTATTATTACCCGTTCGGGTTATACGCACTTACGCTAATGTGTAATGGTAGGGTGATAGTGAGATGAAATGAAGGACCTACAGTTTAACGTGGAATCCGAACCACGGTGGTGGCCTGGCATTCCCCACANTCAGATAAATCTGTGCCGGGACTGAGGATTGAACCCCGGCCGCCAGCACAGAAGTCTGACACCTTACCCCTAGACCGCCAGGTCACCTACTAAAACATTAGAAATTGTTACTATAACTTTAGCCACTACAAGTTTTTATACTTATATATGAACCTCCATTTCTTTCTTTCTTTCTTTTGAATTTGAATTTTATTTTATTGTGTATACCTCATAAGAATGTCTAGTTGGGAAATATTTATAATATTAATGCATTACCAGTAAACCCTTGCGAAACTTTCGCACATTCAACCTTCCCCTCCTACCCCCTCCCCCCCTAATGATTTAGTATTTTATTGGGTTGTTGAAATTAAATACTCAACAAGACGTATATACAAAATAACAAAAAGAGTTTATTTTCGGTAATTGATACAAAAATATTGTTAGATTTTTCTTTTAACTTATATTTTAAACAAACCATGTGTTTTAACGTAAACTGAGTATGCTATGTCAGAAGTCGTTAAAAAATCCTATCCACTGATACCTTATTCATCGCTGTAGGCTTTGTATTAGTTGATAAAAAGGTATGTTGATAACAGAAATAATATATAGGAGTATTAATATTATTATAATGTGTGCACAACATAAAACATATAATATTACAATTTTAAAAATATTATTGTTATTAATATTTAACTATGTAGACCTCATATGAATGTCTAGTTTTATTAAATTTTACCCCCACGCCTTAGATACGTCGCCTTAATGGTATGCAAAAAGCGTAAAATAACAATTTGGTCCCATTATAACATATGAACTGTATTAATTAGAAATCAATAAATGATAAATCACTATTTATAGCTTATACACGTGTAAAAATATTGTGAAGAAAAAAAAATTATTATCGTCGAATGATCTTAAATGGATATTTGAGTATTAGCACACACCAAACATCCCCCTTTTGCCTTCCTGCCCTTTATGAGCGTCCTAACCAAATTTAAGCGACGGTAGGTTGCTTGTTGATAATATAGAGCACCGAGCTGCAGTCGCAGATTATATCTTATTTGAATAATGCCATGTGTGTCAACTCAATTCGATAAAAAAATATTTAAAACTGTTGTAGATGGAAACAGCATTTCGATAGAAAACATTTAAAAACTGTTGTAAGTGGAAAAAGCATAGAGATAAAAACTATTTTAAAGTGGTTGTAAATGGAAACATCATTTTGATAGAAAACATTTAAATACTGTTGTAGATGGACATAGCATTTCGATAGAAAACATTTAAAAACTGTTGTAGATATAAACATCATTTTGATAGAAAACATTTAAATACTGTTGTAGATGGAAACATGACTATCAACTTCTATTGTTAAAGCCTTTGCATAAGAAACGCTAGAGCTGTAGATGGCAGCACTCCCTGTTACAAGAGTACCAAAGACTGCAGCTCAGTGGAGTTAGGTAAACCTCCTTCAGGTTGTTCTGTCTGCAAAGAACCTCCCCTGGTTTCACCCCTCTCAAGAACATCGGGCTAACATGGCATGTTGTTAACACATTCGACGAGATATAATGTTTGTTATATGGATTCTTATCTGGTAGTTTTCTAGAAATCATTTGCAGTGGGGTGAGAAGCCTTTGCAGTAAATTAATTCACATGAAACAATTCATGTGTGTTGAGTGCAACTTACTACAGACCAATTATAAACAATTAATGGCTAGTCTATTTTTCACTTTTTACTAACAGGTCTTATTATCCGTTTGGGTAAGACATATATTTACTAATTACGCTAATGTGTTAGGGATGAAATAAAATTTATTGTGTATAATCGTTAGCGTGGGGGGAGAATGGAAACCCATTTAAGACAAACCACCCACACTACTCCTGAACCGAACTCAAATAGACAAAGAGAAATGAACCAAGAGTTCCTGGTATTCACAATGGTGGGAACGTGGAGCTAAGAGTAAACATCAAGCTTGTCTTGTCTACTTTACCAGTGACGGATAGGTCAGGGTTTAAATATCTGGTGGGTGATACGAGTCTGGTTTTCTACATATGATTTGATAAATATGGTTTAACCATCCCCTTCACACGATAATTTGGGCCAGTGAAATCTAAGCTTCTATTAAAACACCCCATACCTTATAGTAAATTTTTTGTAGCTTTGGTGGTAAACGTAGGTATATTTAGATCGGAATAAACTTTTTAATCGCTTTGAAAATTTATTAAAACAATCTTCTTAGGCTTATATGTCAAATCATGCTATTTGCAGTGGTTTTTGAAAGATACTATCAATACCTATGAAATAATACTAACTATAAATTAAATTGGTATCAATATTGCTCTCAAAACATGTTCATATTTTTTCTAAGTTATTTCCTATAAGAATCCTACTATACTTATAGCATTACAATGGTTGTTTTATGCTTTTTTATCACCATGTCTTACTACCCATTCTGGGTTTACGCCTATGCACTAATTAATTATTTTAATGGGCTAAGTATGAATAAGGTTGAATTTAGATAAAGTATACGTACATTTGTGTATAAGTAGAATGGAAAACCATATTGAAAAAACCACCCGGCCAAGATTTGAACCCCATTCTCCCGTCATCAGCAAGCCAAACCAACACGAGATCAACGCATTAGATCATCAGACCACTTAAAATGATTTTTAAAACAACATAATGGGAAGGGGTTGAGGGGTGATTGCTTTATTTTGATTCTCAAACAAGATGGCGCGCTATAAACTGTAGCACGTCTGATTCGTTCCGTCGGTCGATGAAAGGTTCTTTGTTCGGTCCTCGCTCTCCTCAAAGAGTTCTCGCAGAAGATATTCTTTTTGGCGTAATGTCACGGCGCGGTGTACTATCAACATCATCATTCCTAGACTCTCTAGGAAGACTCTGGAAGCTCAGGATGAGGATTACCTTGAGACAGCGTGGCACTGCGCAGGCGCAGTGACATAAAGTTGGGTGGAAACATTCCCAGACAGAAAGTCACGTATCGCACCCTGGTTAGAACAAATATAGATCCTTTTTAGTACATCACAAATGTGCAATGTTTTTCGCAGCTGCGGCACACGGATAGCGATGATAGTAATAATGGTAAGCGCTGAAATAAACGGATCCTGACGGCTTTCTTGTAGCGTGGGTATTAAGATTTGATAAGATGACGGAATTTGTGTCGAAGTTTTTCAGTAGAGATCATGTTTGTCATCGTCGGAAGCGTGAATATGCTTGTTTCCAACTCATTCGATTAGTTGTTTAGGAAGCAACCATGCCAGTGGGCACACGGACAAAGTAGTTAGTCTCGTCCGGTCTAGTTTGGTGGAAAAGGGTGAAAAAGGATTCTAATATTAAAAGAGGTGAAATGATTTTTTTTAATAGCTTAGCACTCTTTTCTCACCCACACTAATACTCATGTGGTCTGAGAAGTCAGGCTCACATTTATACTGGACTGTTGGTGCTGGAAAGGTCAAGGTTCAATTCTCGGCTGGGGGCACTGAAAGGTTCCTTACCACACGTACTTATCCTAATTTATTTGTCACCCTCTCTCTCTATGCTAATGAAGGAGAACTTTCGTTATACTATCTTCCCAATCACTACCCTTTAGATGTAACCAATACAGAGCCCTCGTATTGAACGTACCGATTACCTACCATAAATGCTGTTTCATTTTTTCTAAATCCTACCTTATTTATCACTACCCTATAATCGCAGCCAATTCAGGGAATGAGATGTAGCTCATTAAATAACAATTTTGGTGTCAATATTTTATAAAAAACAAAATAGATATGCTTTGGTTCATGGACGTAGATAGGTGTGGGTTAAGGAAGATAGTTTTTAAAGATATTAAACATATATTTGATTTAAAAACCTTATATATTTTATCTTTAAATCAATGGCTACATGGTCTAGGGCGTCACTCTTGCAATAAACTGTCCTGGTGATGACATGGGTTGTTTTTCCAAAATAGTTTTACATTCTCCCTTCACGTAAATGGGGGTATACTACTTCTTAATCCATTCTTACCCATCCCAACAGATTAGCGTAGTTAATACATACGTGCACACCTGAATGGGTGATAATATATGATACTAAGAAAACACAATTGTGTTTAGAAAATTATATATTTCACAAAACCATACCCCAAACCGTTGGACTAATTGAGGTATTGAACGTGCACTATCTAAACTGACAGATTATATTGGCACACGACTTATAAACTAACTTAAGTCTCGAAAAAACACAACACCCGGCCATTAATTAATCACTGTGAAAGGGGGAAATCATAGTCCACCAATGTCAAAGGTTTTGGCCATACCGGGAATCGATCCCGCGGCCCCTAACTCAGTAGGCAGACATGCTACCGACTGAGCTAAGGTGTCGTACCACACCTGTGGACAGGCGGACTAATTGGTGATGTAGATAACGGAGTTTGAAACTCAGCTGAGGGTATTTCACACAAATGAGGCTACTTTTTCTTTAAGATCTACCTTCTGCATCTCTTTCCTATAGTTTAAATATGCAAGCTTACCAGACACAAATATAACTCAATCTTTATATTCTAAATATTATGATGAGCTCTAAAAGGCCGGCCTACATACACAATGGATCGTTCAACTCTAATCTGACATGTATCATTAACTTTACTCCGCACAGCACACGCTGTCTTACTGAACATATCCGCTCAGTGGAATTCCTTGAAACATTTAAACAATAACCATTCTTTATATGACACACAATTTCACATGCATTGTTTGGTCGTTACGAAGGCTACAGCGTGGTATAATTTATATTTATATTGGAACTTAGCAGTACAATACTCTACAAAACTCAGATTAACTTTGTGTGGCACTAATGTAATAACAGTACGTGGTCATTGCATTCGCAGATCACAAAAACTGAGCAGTAATTGATCCAGTCATGTAATTCTAAACATACTTCTGCGTGTGCTAATAGCATATGGCTCAAAATACACATATTCCTGTCATTATTATTATATTCCTATGTATGTTTTTAGAGTGTTCGTCTAAAATGTTCATTCATTGTTATTTATTTGAAGTATTTATAGCGCACATTCTGAATTGACAAATTAGATCAGCATCAGCATACAAGAATTTCTAAGAGAGAGCGAAAGGGCCTACCAATTTTGCACGTAAAGTTATTTTCACATACTTTTCGGGATTATCTTACATTACATGCCACGATTGATATGGAACTGACACCTGTATGTCCTCTCTGAAGGAAGTCGTACTAGAGATTTTAATCACTCAAGAATAACCCATCGACCTCAGCTGGGTTTGAGCCCACCAATATAGGATCTTCATTTATCAATGTGTGTTTGTAGAATATACAGTACGTGTGTGTGTTTTCACAACATATTATAAGGCTAAGGCCACACGAACGATTTTTCTCGCTGCGTAAAGCTCTTTTTGTCGCACAAAAAGAAATTGAAACCAAGAGTTTCAATGGTCGGACACTAGAAGAGAGATAAATATCACATGACAGCGGTACGTCAGACCTTCTACTTGAATGTCAGATCGCTTTGTAATGCACCGAGGTACATTTTCCAGACCATATATCTTGCCCCTCTACCTTGCACTGTGAGACAAAAACCGAGGGACGCTCCTCCACTAGATTTGTGCCTCCACGTCCCTCCAATTTGCATTCAAGTGCTACCCCAGGCCACGTTTACTTGCGCTGTGATAAGTTGTTAAATTTTTAGAGTTAGTTAAAATATAGTATATTCAAAATGAGTAACACTGTCGTCGATTTTTATTGATAGTGAAGCCATTTTTATACGCGTTGAAACGCTCCGGTCAATGTACCACAATCAATGATGTTGCAGCTACAAATACACCACACAACTTGGAGTAGCAAATCATTTTTCCTTATATAACTAATAAGAATGATGTTTGCGCGACTTAAATGTAGGTAACATTGAATAGAAGTAATGGGCGACAAGTGGTTATTGTCTCTCTGTGTAATTTTCCCTCTTACGGGTTTTGCAGCTCTAACTACGCTATTATTAACGCTCCATCTAACATCCTCCTGCTGCCTGACTTTTGTAACTGAGATGCGAGGGGGGAAAAGTCTTTCGAGTGGCCTTGGCCTATATCATAACCGGTCTCTTCTTAGTCTAATGCTCAGTGTACCGGGCTACTGATTTAAACGTCCCGGTTTTGATTGTCGGAGGTACAATAGGTATTTTTCCCGAAAGGGGCATTTTTGTGAAATTTTTGCTAATATTTGTTCTTGTTTTTACTCTTTATCGTGAATTTTCTGTCACTTTTAAATTAATTACATGAAAATTGTAACACATTAAAAGTTTTTCAATCAGCAAAACCATTATTTCCATTTACTTAGAGCAGTTGTTATTTCGTATAATTATTAGTACGGCCAGATATGAAACAATGAGCTTAGTCTAATGTTTCTGACAGAACAATAGTAAGTCAGTTTTTTTAATAGGTGTATTGGACACAAAATTTCTTACTTTGCAATATTTCACAGCCATTACCATAAACGGTCAAGAAAATCATTATTATTATTATTAGCACTGCGTCTTACTACCCGTTCGAGCTATACGCACTTAGGCTAATGTGTAATGGTTTAGTGATTGTGAGATGAAATGGAGGACCTGCAGTTTAACGTGGAATCCAAACTACGGTGGAGGCCTGGCATTTCACACATTCACAAGTTGTGATTAATACACGTCTTGTCAGAGGTGGAGGAAGGATTTGGCAAACAGATAAATCTGTGCCAGGACTGAGGATTGAACCTCGGAACCCCAGCACAGAAGACAGAAGTTTGACACCTTACTCCTAGACCACCAGGTCACCCACAAGACTATCAATTGGATTTTAAATGTATTATTTGATTTTTAAGAGCATCTTTTGTATATTTGAGGATATAAAAACTGAGTGTTTCAGTGGATTTTTAAAAAAATTTGAGAGCATTAATACACAATTTTAAGGTGATTTTTGGAGTTTTTAAGTATGTACATCAGTTTCCAGGCTCTGATAATCACTATCCTCTCATCATAATTATTATTGTGCGTATGACGTGTAGACCAACTCCAAGGTATACTCTGTGCAACAATCTGTTCCACAGAGCAGCTAAAAGTCTACATACACAGTGACTGAACAAGATATTCTATCTCTCACGATAAGAAAAAAAAAATCATGATCTTGAATAAACTTCAATTTCTTTCATTTGGTGATGTAAAGACGTTTTTCTACATGAAACTTTTCCTAAATTCTTGAACGATTTGGCCATCTCCTGTTTGGATTAATCTCCAGTAACAATCTCGTTGTGTTTATTGGTACGCCTACAAGGGAAGAGGCGTTGCAGATAAACCATGGCAGGGTAATGGTGGGAGGGGGATAGTTTGGAGGCTTGAAATGGTTTGTTGAGGTGTTGGAAAGCAGATGGCAGGTCGGGCGATCGATAGATTCACTCGCATCCTCCACAGCTATGTCGGTCATACAGGTCAAGGTCCTTGGATTGATGAAAACGCTAGCAACGAGCATTCAGGGAGTCGTACGTACCCCCTACATCTACCTACGGCGAGGCTGGTTATACATGTATGAAAGATGAGTGGGCGTGTGGTGTGAGGAGGGAATGTAAAATATCACACACGGAGAAACAAAATGGACCACCGAGAACATGCTAAGGTAATAACCATAAATTAACTCTTATATTCCCTTTGTAAAAATAATATTTATATAATTAAATTATACTATTGTAAAGTGTATTATTACTCTTTTTATGGTGACCTGGTGGTCTAGTGGTAAGGTGTCGGATTTCTGTGCTGGGGTCCGGGGTTCAATCTTTTTTCCCGGCAACGATTTACCTGATTGCCAAACCCTTCCTTCACCTCTGACAAGACGTGTATTAATCACAACTTGTGATTGTGGTGGTATGCCTGGCCACCACCGTGGTTCGCATTCCACGTTAAACTGTAGGCCCTCCATTTAATCTCACAATCACCCTACCATAACACATTAGTGTAAGTGTGTACAACCCGAACGGTAGTAAGACGTGGTGCTAATAATAATCATAATATTAATAATAATAATAATACTCATTTTATATTTATTCAAAAATGTATAGTTACCACAATCTACGAAGCATTAAATGACCTTCAAATATCAGTGTTTAGAAAAAGAAAATTATTGGAAACTTTATACTATTTTAGTTTATTGTGATGAATGAACATTAAGAGAATAAATGTGTGCCCTCTCGTTTTTAAAATATACTTTCTTACAGTACTTTATTGGCACTATAGGAAATCAAAGTTTCACTGCAGCACTTACAAAAGTCTAAAGCCACCTACCCCTATTTTGAGCTAGTTCTGTCCAGTCCACCTCAATGCACCCTACTTATTTAATGTCCATTCTAATGTTATCATCCCATCTGCTTCTAGGTATTTCCAATGGTCTCTTCCCTTTGGGTTTGCCAGTCAATATCCTGTACATGGTTTTAGATTCTTCTATTCTCGCTGCATGTCCTGCCCACCATAGTCTACAAGACTTGATTAATTTAACAATGTCTTGTGATTAATACATGGTATGTAACAGATAAATATGTAACCTCCTCCATTCCCCAGTAGCCTAATTCCTTTTTGAGCCAAATATCTTCTTAAGCAACTTGTTTTCTTATGCCCTAAATTTTTTACTATCTTGTAAGTTAAGAGACCTTTTTTTTACACTCATAAACAACAGCGTGTAAAATTGTTTGGTATATTCTTAGTTTTACATTTCTTGAAATGAGGTGAGATGTCAACAACATACTGACGAAATAATATGCATTTCCTGACTATATATCATCCTAAATTCCACTTTAATATCTTTATTAATAGTTAAACTTGTTCCTAAATATTTAAACTCATTAACCCTGCCAAATGATATGTTGCTCGAAGTAATCAATAAATTATCGCCCAATGTCTGTGTTCTTTGTGTGATCATATACGAGTACACAGTTTTTCATCGTTTAATTCTAAACCTATTTTCTTACTAGTTTCTAATATAATATCTTAATTTCTTGCAACATATCCCTTACTATTATCCAACGAAACTAAATTATCTTCGTATCCTCACAGCTATATTGTACCGTTTAGTGTCAACTCTTCCCTACTCTCATGCATCACCCTAAATATATACTCTAGCGCTAAATTAAATAAATTGTAAGGAACTCTGCACGGACTTTATCACTCTAATGTTTTAAAATGGAGATATTTACTCAAAACTCGCAATATATGTGAAACGTAATAATATACACTAGCAAATCCAAGCATAAATTACACTATACCTATGTAAAACTTTCTTTTTAGTCCCTGTTTTAAATTTTATAATTTTGTTTTTAAAGAAATAATGTCCTCATTTGTTTGTTTGGACCAATTAAAAAGATCAATGTTTGATCCACAAGGGTCAATACCTCGTATTAAAATTTCAATTTTCGGTTAAAATTCTCGACATTTTATTAGGTGTTGCAAATATTCATACCATCGCATTGCTATTGAATTCCTAATTTAAAAATGTTGACCAATAAAAAATGTAAATATTGACTATTGAGTCTAAAATGGATATAGATCATTGTTGTACAAACATTTCTCCTAAGAGGTTTAAGGAAAAAAACAAACTTTTAGAGACCTAATTATATTTAATTACTCTATGGCATTGGAGAATTGCATTTAAACTTTAGTATCTCTTTACAACTAAAGCTCACAAAATTGTATTATTATATTTGCCAATATCTCAGAAACTGTTGGATTTATAAAAATATCTTTCATATAAAAGTTTTTTATTTTTAATGGTACTACAATTTTGCAATCATAAGTTATTTAGTATCTTAAATAGTCGCGGATATACGGAAGTTTTTGTTTCTGTGAAGTACCCTAAAATTCATTTTCATAGTAAAATTAAAATAGCCAGTTTATTTATAATCATAATCAACATCTGGTTACGAATTCTAATCAAAATCGTTAGAGTCGATTTTGAGAAAAATCGATTTTTTCTCTTTTCGCTCTTTCTTAAACTACGCTTAGTTTTAAGTTTAAACAGACACACAGACAGAGGGAATTGCAAAGACCACTTTTTAGAGTTTGAGGGGTTTTGAGACGTCGACATCCATCAACATTTCAGGTTAGATTTTCTTTTGTGGCGCAATAATTTTAACTTTTTTGTTTGAAAATATATTTAAGTATGGCTTGAAAATTATTGTTTTAATAAAACATATGCTTCTTATAAAATATTTGTATTATAAAGAGACCTACATATTTGTAACAATAAGAAATTCATATCTCAAATAGTTTACGAGATATTATAAAAAAAAATGATTTATGCATCAGACCGGAGCCCTTAAAGTCATTTTGCCAAAATATTGAGAGAAGCCATTTTGTTTGGAATATTTACAAATGTTTAGAAATAAAATTTAATCAATATCGTAATTTTAGGGTTAAATATCCAATTCCAAAAATCCCTCGTGGACACCCTATTAAAACCCTAGATACCAATCTTTAGCCTGATCGGTAAAATAGTTTAGGCTCTAGCTGGAGGTACAGACAGATATACAGATAGACGGAAAGTAAAAACACACTTTTTTGGATTCGGGGGGTCATGAAACGTCAAGATTCATCGAAATCTTGAGTTCAATTTTGTTGACGTTCACAATACTTTCTCTACCTGTAAGATAACGAGAAAATAAAAATAATGGAGGAGATGCATGTCTTTGTTTTAACCTACCATGTATTTTGATAATATCTGATTATGACATCCAATAGTATTGGTAAACACATTTTAATCAAATGTTCATTTATTTTTTTAATCTACTAAAAGGGATGAGTAGAGTAACTATGTAAAATGCATCCACAGTAAAATGGGTATGGTTGATTGAAAATTCAAAGTAAAAAATTCAATGTTAAAATCAACCCTTAATATTCCCTTCCCAGATTCGAAGCGTGGTGCACCCATCACCAGCAACATAGACTATTACAAGTCTGACGCCTTAATATGCGTTACCATTGGTGTGTGATTAAGTTCTTGAATAAAAAAATATTTAATCTTCCAAAACTCAGCTCTATAAATATGACACGTCTAACAAATTAATACACTTTTTTTTCTCATTCTAATGATGGACACTGACGGGTATACCGAGGTTTGGATCCCACAGTCGTAATGAAAGTATTTCTCTCCTGCCCTCCCTTGCCCTCCCTCCCCTTAAGGTGATTCCCACTCTTCCAACTCGTAAATGCAAGCACATTTGCTCTAAATTCTACCATCCACTTCCCGCCTAGTGTAAGAATGTGAATATCCCGAACAGAAATCAAGATGGGGTTCACACTTATATATCAAATAACCCATATGGTTCTACTTTATGAACACATCACCTTAATAATAATAGAAATAATAATAATTATAATAATAAAATTAATGGCGAAGTTAAGGCTGCCGCCTTTTCTTACACTTAACCAATAAAATTAAAATGAAGTTAAACAGAATGGTATACATAAAAACACACGGATAATGTAATAGAAGAGCTATAGCTAAAATACACATGGATTACGTAATATGAGAAACAGAGATCTAACACAAACATAAATAATTCACGCACGCGCACACACACTATAACCAACTTTTGTATATGCTGTAACACACAATACTACACATACACAATCAGCTCTAGCACAAGGAAGCCGCGTACACAACCAAATCCCAAGCCGTCTCAGAAGCCAGCTTAGAGCCAGTTTGTTATTTGTTCGTCAGAAATTTTCTGTGGTGTGTACGTGGTATAAACCTGTCTGTTTTGAACTGACTCGCAACTAGTCTGGTTCTCTCAGATGGCGATAGCATGAAAGGGAGTGGGGTTAGTAAATTACTCAGAACCTATTTCAAGCTAGTTCCGGTGTATAAATCACGTACAATGTCTTCCACATCTTTGGAGGTACTGAACCAGGAGAGTGAACTTTGGAACTTGAGTTTCAGAACCCTCGGCTTTGAGTTAGTACACAACCAGTTTACCAGCTTATTGTGGATTCACAGGTTCGCCTAAAAACTAACGCAAAACATAAACATAGTCACGTGACGAGCTCTAAGCCAATCACAACTTTTCCGCCTCATCTGCGCGAGCTG
Organism: Timema monikensis; assembly: GCA_902151445.1. Taxonomy (NCBI): domain Eukaryota; kingdom Metazoa; phylum Arthropoda; class Insecta; order Phasmatodea; family Timematidae; genus Timema; species Timema monikensis. The sequence continues at coordinate 172,092 of CABFVZ010000943.1, forward strand.
TCCTGCTCAAGTTTAACTCATCTCTACTTTGTCCTCTCTGCCTGATATCTTCGGCACGGGAGAACCAATCAAATCTCAGAACCAAGCATCTCAAATCAGTGCGCATGGGCAGATGACAGCGCATGCGCTGCAGAGCTAACAACAAACAAACAGCTTGGTTGGCCGTTGTGATGAGATTTGAAATAATCCGTCAATGTAAAGCGTGTGTATCAAAGTATTGGATTGTGCCCCGACACAGTGTTATAATTTGAAAACATCCGTCGGGAAAATAATCTAGTGTTTATCTACTAGAAAATAAAATAAAAATGTTGATAATTAGCTGTTTTAAGCTGTCGTTGCAATGCATCATGGGTCAACAGACCCCTGTCTGAGTGAATTACTGCGGTACTCAAGCAGATTCTGCTTTATATTTTCGGTGAACGTGTGTACAAGCCTTGTGTTTCACAGTAAGCCCGCAGCTAGTATTATACCGGTTCTGATCTCTGCTTTCAGAGTAAATCCTTTTATATACCGGTTAGTTATTGAAAGCTTATTACTATTTGTATAGTTTAACTTATTATCTCATAAGTAAATATCGAAGTGCTAGGACCTGGATATTTATTAGACTTATTGCTATAGGTTGAGTCTATTTGTAAGTCGTATGTTGATTTAAAAATAATGTGATTATTTTGAATGTTTGCAATTTATAAAAAGCCTATAAGAAACATTTTGTCTGTAGGATAAACAGATAAATAGATAGTAATAAATAGAACCAAGCAATATGCTATAAGTATCTTACATCAATATTTCCTTGGTCACAATAATGGATGTTACTGTATAATAAACCTAAAATAAGTCATGAAAGCGCTACTTTTGTCGTGCCAATGAGAGAAAAATAATAAGTAATTTCATTACAAGAAGAATATATTAGAATGTATGGAAATAAATGTGTAGTAAACGGAAAACGCTTGCCAACGTTAACAGTCATAAAGATCACAAAGTTTGGTGTATGAATGCATGGAAGTAGGTTTGGCAGTTACGTAATAATGACAAAGGATTGTAGGAAACGCGAGAAAAGGCAAATGTTTTTGTCGTTTTTTATAGCGAAACGAATTTTTTAGTGGAACTATATTAAACATCGCTCTAACATAAAAAATAGAGTTAAATTTTCCTCACATGGGGATATTAGCAACTCTCAAATACCTGTCATGAGTATAGATTCATTGGACGAGATGATTTTTAACTGAAAAAGAAAAAGTTATCATTAAATTCAACGACAGACTTGACAGTTATTAAAAAAACTGTTGAAATCATCACGTGAATAAAATTAAACTCTTTGTTTTTACTAAAGAAATATTTTATTTATTTCGAACAAAAAGATATTTTGATATAAAAACTTCAAAAATAGTTACCTTTTATCGTATTCCTTACATCCCCACCTAAAGGACTCGAATCCTTACCGATTTAATTGAAGGTTTTTTACCAAGCGGTTTTCTACTGTTCACCCACCCTCCTCCCCTCTGCCTAGGGATGTGATGTCAAAATAAAAGTATCGATATTTTCTCATTTCTAGTACAACACGAAAAGTATCTATAACAGTATATCGTTATCGATAAAATAGGCAGGAAACCTTGTTCAAATGTCATTAATCTAGTAGTTGTTTTTGTTCAAGAAAATTGATATTTTTGTTCATTTTCCTCATAGCTTTTGTTCTTTTTTTTAGTAGAAATAAACAAAGCCTTAGAGATTTGATGGAATTTTTACCATAGATAAATTAAATATTTATAAAATTGTGTACTTAGAGACTAGTTATGTGTTTCTGAACGAAGCAGTTGAAACTTCCAACTATCAGAATGTTAACTTTAAAATATTACACTATTAAAACAAATAAATAAATTACAACAAATTGTTTCTTCTTTTGATATCATTACAATAACAGAGTGTTAGTACTTTTATCAATAAAATTATCATGTAAAATATTATTGTAATCGAAAGGAAAATATCGATATAACAAAAGTACTGATTCTTTTCCCAGAATCTCATGTCATTAATGTATCAATGAGGATAGCACGTATGGCAATTAATGTAATCATCAACTAGGTCTACTAGCTAGACACTAATAACATTAATGAATCAGATAGCCGAAGCTATCATCTATGCATTTTAGTGAGGATAGCACCTCTTAGATATCATATCCTGAAAATTGAAAAATGACACCTGGACACGGGAATCGAACCTGGGACCTTCGGCTTAGTACGCCAATGCTCTGACCACTGAGCTATCCAGGATTCGTCCCGTGCCCATGTTCATTCTTCACTCATATTTTAAGGCAGAGTCTATGATGGACGTGTGGAAGTCGTCAGCTTATAAACATGTGATTATATAAGATCACAGCCATCAGACAACGCAGCCACCAATCCTGGATAGCTCAGTGGTAAGAGCATTGGCGTACTAAGCCGAAGGTCCCGGGTTCGATTCCCGTGTCCAGGTGTCATTTTTCAATTTTCAGGACTAATAACATTGTTATACTATTTCAAGCTATTACTATAATTATTCTTATCTTCTTATTATTTTTACCACACATACGTTTTCATTACCATCAGTAACTTTGTTGATATCTTGATTTTGAGAAACATGAAATAATTGTCTTAGCTATCTTTGTTTTTCTCTATATATTAATTTATGACAAAATATATCTCTAATTTATTATTATTATTATTATTATTATTATTATTATTATTATTATTATTATTATTATTATTATTAAGCACCGCGTCTTACTACCCGTTCGGGTTATACGCACTTACACTAATGTGTAAAGGTAGGGTGATTGTGAAATGAAATGGAGGGCCTACAGTTTAACGTGAGATCCAAACCACGGTGGAGGCCTTGAATTCCGCACATTTGCAAGTTGTGATTAATACACGTCTTCTCAGAGGTGAAGGAAGGGTTTGGCAATCAGATAAATCTGTGCCGAGACCGAGGATTGAACCCTGGACCCCCAACACAGAGGTCTGACACCTTAGCCCTAGACCACCAGGTCAATTAATTACTAACGTTTATTTAAAAAGGTCCCCTTTTAAACCTGAGCTTTTATTTAATTCAGGGCTGGTCGATGACGCTAGCCACCGACTAAAGGCTGATTACCACAAATCCTGGTGGCTAAGTGGCCGCTCCATTAGAGAAGATAGATACAAAGCCTTCCCTTTGTTGACCGTGTCATGTTTGAACAGGTCAACACTCACCGAGCGTGAAACGCAAACATCACAACCCCTATCCTCACTACCGCCTCTAGCGTCTGTTAGAGCAACCACTGTACTTGGCGAGGTGGAGATGTTACTCAGACCCCACTGTTTTCTTAGCACTTCTGTATTTATAATATCATAACCATCCATGATACCTTCAACATTTTTCTGTAATACCACTTTTCAAATGTTTCACAGATGTCCCTTTCAGTTGCAAGAATGACTCATGTTTCACGTCCATAAAGTGCCACGCCAGATATGGGACGTTTGAATCCTCAATCCCTCGATAATAATGATTTCAAAAGAACACTGAGGGGATATCATATTACTTTTATTAGAAGGAATTTACTGGGAAGCCCCCAGCTTATTAAATATTTATGAATAGCTATTCGATTGGTACATTTCTAAAAACTTAGGCTAAAATACTTGTCTAAGTTCCAAACACATGTCTAAGACAACATTATAAATTACTCCATACATACATGTATTATCCCTTATTCTGATATTTTATATTATATATTCATGAATAGAGTATAGGTGTAATGCAAGTATATGTGTACTGTGTACTAAACTTATTGCCCCTTTTACAATACCGTGTACGAGCACACTGAGTTATTCAAATTATACTACTGTAAAGCCACATGGCTGACATTAATGTTTACCCACTTCCAGATGAGCTATAATCTTGAAATTTTGCAAACTTATAGCTTCTAACTTATAACCGACGGGAAAATTCCTAAAAGATAAAAAAATAATTTTCAACTCCCGAAAAAACTCAAAATAGCGGAGCAACTTTAAAGTCGGTGCGGACCTTTCTTCGGAGGTCTCTTGTGGCTAAACGGTAAGACTCATTAAAAAAAAATTGCTCTGGAATTACATCAGTTTACATCCACCTGTAAATAAATCTCACCAGGGTTTGGGGGCAGAGCCCCCAACGAGCAAAGCGAGTCTAGAATATAAACAGGCCAACAGAGCGTCATTGCACCATCTCACGTCATAATGCGTTTTTATAGTTGTTCCAAAACCCTTTCTTTGAGCCTTTTTCATGCAACATAACCTACAAGTCAAAACTTTCCAACCTTTTCCTTCCACCTTGTGCTGTCCCATGCAATTTCTAAATATAGCTTCAACTCAAGTGGTTCGCCCATTTTTCAAAAATATGTATTAAACCAAAAGAACAAAAGAAAACTAAGACCAAAATTGAATCGGTTCTCTAGATTTTTACTCGTTTGATATATCTTTAAAGAAACAGAAACAAAAAATCTTGTGACTGCAGCAAAAGATTGTACTGGTGGCTGGTGTATTTAGAGAGAGAGAGAGAGGGTAGCTTGAGGTCAAGGGTTTGCCGTCCAACATCCCTCGCAGGCGTGTTTGTTTTTTACGACGTCGTTTGGTCTGGTGATGAATGTGCCCTAGTGGTCCAACCCCACAGATGCCAAACTTGGCCCAAAGCAAACATCTTGATGCGACAACTCATGAGACACTTGTGAGGCAGCAAAGAGATAGAGATCATATGATTCAAGAAGGATAGACAGTCTCGCATGACAATTACAGTAATTATAATAATTAAATACACGTGTTACGCTATAGACCAGTGTTTTCCTACCTACCCCCAGGGCTACGCTATTTCAGGGGGTAGGTAACCTAAATTATGTGTTGATTATATTCTAGACCAGAGATTCTTAACCGGAATGCCGCGGAAGGTTTTTTGGTGGGCTTAGGAACAATAATTTAAAATGTCATTTGCTTATTACTAAAGTCAATTATCTTAAATTTTACGATTAGAAAGAAATAATTCGATTATCGTAAGAATGTAAGTGGTATACTCTAGATTTTACGGGGTAATGGAGGGGAGTGTAAACACATATAATAGAAATTGCGGATAGTATAAATAATCCCAGGCAAATATTAAAACTAAGCAATGAAATCGACTTTAAATCGACTCCAGCATGCGAATAGGGTTAAGTAATAAATTTGAAACAAGAAGAGACAAATTATTAGATAGTGTTCAACAGCAGAAGTCTCATTAAATACATTGTTAGGTTAAATTATGTTTTTTTAACTTTTTTATTTTAATCAGTAAATAAATCCACTATTTTAGAATAAATCTTAACGAATAATATGTTAGTAAATCTAGGGGGGCGTGAAATTATTTTAAGGTATTTAGGGGGCCGCGAGTAATAAAAGGTTAAGAACCACTGCTCTAGTAAACGGGGAATTACGAGTTCAGACCCACCAATCCTTGAGTAATAATATTTCGGCCCCAGACGCAGTACTTGTTTGGTCTCATAAATAATACAAACTCAACCCCAGTAAAATAACCAAAAACATTCCCTCTCATTTTATATTATGTGAGGTTAGGGTTATTTTGGATTAATATCGTGTATTGCTACGGGCTAGATCAAGTTAGGTTGGGCTAGGTAGGACTAGTCTAAATTTAATTAGGTTAGGATAGACTAGGATTGTTTTGTGTTATACTATCAATCCTGGTCTTCTGTTCACCTTGGATAAACATGTAGCCTATATTATTATTATTATTATTATTATTATTATTATTATTATTACTATTAACACCACGTCTTACTACCCGTTCGGGTTATACGCACTTACTCTAATGTGTAATGGTAGGGGGATTGTGAGATGAAATGAAGGACTTACAGTTTAACGTGTAATCCGAACAACGGTGGAGGCCTGGCATTCCCCACATTCAATGTAGCTTATACATCCATCCTTTGTGCAAGGTCACATCAGCTAGGGTCGAGTTGATGCACCAACATGGAGTGGTAACTCTGATTGAACGGCCTTCCCAACCACTTTTATCGAGGTTGAGATTGTAGGAAACCTAGTAAACAAATTAGTTTCTATCTTGACGTAATCTCATAGACCCTTGTAAGTGTTTCTTTGCCTCTGTAACGGCTTTGTTTAAGTTACCACTGAAACTTTATTGAAATTGGAAAAGACCATTCTTAATTTACAAAATTAAAGGTATTGGTTCCCTTTAAAAAAAGATAACAGAAGAGGTACGTTGTTTAAGCCATGGCCTTAAAAGAGTTACGAGTTTGTTGAAACTTTTTGGATACTCTTCTATCGACCGTATATAGCCTATTGAATCATATTTTATATTTAAAACAGTTTTTAAACCTACTTTTATGTTTTTATGCAATAAGAAATATACGAGCTACACGTATAATTACACTAAATAGAGTAGGGATAAGAACTATAGAATTTAGAGTAAATATACCCACATTTGTGTGGGAGGAGATTAGGAAAGGATTTATTGAAAAACACTCAACATATCCTAGAGGAATTCACATTTCGACTCAAAGCTTGACGTTTTGCCCTAATTTACAATGATAGCCGCTTTAATGATGTAGTTTTCACAGCCCCAGCAAAAATATTTTGCAATTGCTAGCAAATTACTTACCAACCAATTCTATCATATTTTTATTATTAAAAACACAAAAAATTAAGACAAAGTTTAACAAATATTAATTTGGGATCATTATTTTTTTAATAATAATTATTTTACTCTAGAGATATACCATGTTCAGATTATAAAATCCCTTCATCTACCTGGTCAATGAATAATAAAAAATTGTAAAAACTTGTAAGCTTTTAAAAAGAATTAAAAAGCAATGTGAACAAACTAAAGAAGCTGTTTAATTTTGATAGTATTGAGCTTACATATATTACTTAGAAAAAGTAATCGTTATAGAATTAATTATATTTGACAAATTTAATTTAAATACCGTAAACACTAATTTGTGAAGATTATCAGTAATGTGTATACCTAAGAAAGAGCTAAGTTTCAAATTTTCTACATATTAATTTTGTAGTTTAATATTGTGGAAACTCACAATGAAATGTCTCTTCGACTAATTTGTTAAAAGGTGTCAGTCCTAAATATATGGGTTCCTGGTTCTATTCATGGTGGTACAACATAAGTATACTATATACTATTTGTAAAATAGTTCGTCCTGCTGTACAATGAGTAAATATGGGGTGTCAAAACTAGGTGTGTAGTACCCCAGGATTTTTACTAGATTAAGTTAGCTTGTCATTAGTGTATTTGGAAGGTATCCACATATGTTGTCTACCCCCACCCTCAGGTGCATACATTGCCTACTTTGACGTTTAGTAGAAACGCCATTTGGTTTCACTGATCTCAAGATAACTCCGGGGAAGTGCTTGTCTTGTCACCACCAGTGGCGTGCCGTCAAAGGACTAGTAGGAATAGGCTAGTCCCCAGACATTTTTAATTTATCTATTTTGAGTTAAATTTCCACGGGAAATAAAAGCATAACATCTCTCTGCGCCTCAATTTGCGTCACAATACACAACGATATTTGCGTGATCCCCTTCCCCTTTCCCAACGAGCCTCAGAAGCGCTCGAGTCTCGGTACTTGCTGAAAATCCAGATAGTCACGATACTGATGCTTTCGTGACTGCGTCATCATTGAGAAATATCAATTTCGCCCTTCTATTGAAGGTTTTCAGCGACATTTTTTTTCTCTCACCGACACCTTATTAAAAAATTTTCAAACCGAAACTGTCGATGTAAAATACTGCATCGATAAAGTAAAAGAGACGATTTCTCACTTCAAAGATGCTAGGAACAATTTTTAAGACACGTATACAAAAATTATAAGATGATGACAACGTGGAAGCTCCTAAGAAGATTCGTAGAGAAGATGACTTATTGAATCCCAGAAATAAATTTGTGCGTCTTTATAATGAAATTATTGACACCATGGTTGGGTAAATGGAGAAGAGGTTTCAAGATCTTAATTAGCTGCAATTTATTGAGCTGCTAGATTTTTTTTAAATCAGAGCTTCTAATCTCGATTTCCTGATGGTTTATTTTTGTCATTTCAGTCAAGATCCGGTAGTCTTTAAAATTTAGACAGTTTTTGAAGGGAATTAGTCTAGAGACTATTAGACTTTTCAGACAAAACTGTGATTGAAATTAGTAAGTTCATGTAGGAAACAGATTTAGAAGAAGAAGCGTTCCAAGAAACATATAAATTATGTTGTTCGTTATCAACAATACCAGTGAGCACACCCACTTTTGATTGAAACGAATTAAAACGACGGTGCGTAACACCCAGTGTGAGAATAGGCTCTCCACACATTCCCTGTTGTCAGTTGAAAAAGGCTTTCTAGTTTAACTGACCCGCCTCGGTGGCGTAGTTGGCTAACGCGCTTGTCGTGTTGAGCTCGACTGCTGAGGACGGGGAGATCAAGGTTCGAATCTTGGTCGGGTGAACTGGAGGGTTGGTTTTCCTAAATGGTTTTCCACTCTCCCTCCACGCAAATGCTGGTTCAATTCCTCTAATTCAACCTTCCCATTTCCTAATCTATTAGCGTAATTAGTACTTAAAGCGTATAACCCGAACGGGTAGTAAGACGTGGTGCTAATAATAGTAATAATAATAATAATAATAATAATAATAATAATAATAATAATAATGATTGAAGGGAGCTAAATTCCGTAACTTATAACCTGTAAAAGTGTATTCGCCAAGTTACATATTGTAGAGTATATGGAGAATATTCCTCTTCAGCCACATTATGAAAGGTGTCTTTGAACCTAATCCTGTTTGAGAAAAGTCACCGCATGCCACTGGTCACCACGTACAACCTGTAAAATGTTGTCTGTATAGTTCTCAATAACCATGTATGTATATATCTACATATATTATATAACTTATATATACAGGTTATTCAGAAATCTAGGATATACATATACCCTATTATATAAATAGTTGTATGTGTTAACATTATTATTATTATTATTATTATTAGCGCGTCTTACTACCCGTTCGGGTTATACGCACTTACGCTAATGTGTAATGGTAGGTTGATTGTGACATGAAATGGAGGACCTACAGTTTAACGTGGGATCCGAACCACGGTGGAGGCCTGGCATTTCCCACATTCACAAGTTATGATTAATACACGTCCTGTCAGAGGTGATTTAACATTATTGATCTGAGGCATTAAATACCATATGTATTATGCCTACGGCTAGAGTTATATCGGATTGCCACGCACCACTCGGAGACAGCAACCTAAGACTCATAACGCTCGATTTTTGTTTTGTACACCACGTACCACCATCCCGTCTGGGCTATCCACATACTTATGCTGTACTCACACATAAAGCTACGCTATGATGTGCGTCATTTTTTCCTCGTGTGTTTCACACAATGAGCTGTACTACGCTATTTTGGAAGGTTTAGTAGAGTATTTGAAGTCTTCAAGACAACATGGCCTATTGTAGGTATGTTCTTTGTGCCCATGCGCGGCACAAAACGTTGCGCGAGTGAAATGTAAAAATCTCCCGGTCCGCGATTTCGCTCGCATAGCGTAGTTTAGCACAGCATAGCGTAGCGTAGCTTCATGTGGGAATCCGGCACTACACTAATGAGATAGTGGTGTAAAAGATATAATTTTTGAGGAAATATATATTTTAATTTGCATAAAGGGAATGTGGTAAAAGCCTTTAGAAAAATCCACTCCTCAGTAGGCCCAGCTGGAATTTGAGCCCCGACTTCCCCGTCACCATAAATATATTGTATTGTGAGAGTTACGCCTTATAGATGGAGTGCCAAACTTAAATTACCAACAGGCTGAATGACACATCTCCTCTGACGGGCTGGATAACTACACCCCTTCCTAGCTATTGTTGACACATATATTGAATTTAAATTTAACGCTCAAACATGATTTATATACGTTCATTACTTTCCATACTACCTTGAAGCACTTCAATATTTGTATTCTAACTAACGTAATAAATTTAATTTTATCAAGAAGGATGGAGACGTTTATTTAATCATAAATATACTATGTATTCAAACTCAGCAATTTAGTGGAATTACTGAACTTTTATTTCAACTGAGAGTGGGTTGCTATCTGGAATAAGTTTATGTATTCAGAATCGTAGGACTATATGCAGGTGTTCGTCCGTGATGCAGTAGTGCCACTTGGATTTTATTATCTTCATTCTTAAGAACGTTTGTTCTAAATGTAGATATTACCAAACGCACACAGATATGTTATTTCAAATTTTAATAAAGCTGAGCATTTATCACTGCTAAGACACTTATACAAATCCACAAGATTTCCCGATCTATATTTGTCTTTAATGTTGACCATCAATCCAATTTAATCAATCATGGTTGTAATTATATTGATGAATAGCTCAACTATACTACAAATGGATTTTAGGACAAATGAACTTCCTCAGTATTAAAGAGAAGTCTCTAAATATATTGCAATATTCTTGTTCCTATAAATATATCAAACTCTTAAAGCGATCTATATATATTTTGCTACATGTATAAGCTTTTTGGAGCTTTGTAGAACATTCGAAATGAGGAAGTGGTCCCTTCTGTAATTAATGTCGAAATATTTTTGATTTGTTTAGAAATGCTAACATATCATAATTCACGTCACTTATAAGATTTTCTTCTTATTTAAGTTTTTTAAATCCAAGACGTTCAATTGTTGGGTTAAATCTGTGAGCATATTTAAGTCTCACAGCCAATCCTCATCAGGACCCGGAAGTTGATACCCTTTAAAATCCAAAAAATTAACTTAATAATTGTGTATTAATGTGCTAAGAAGATACCCCTAAAAATATGTATTTAAAAACTAAGTTTTCATATCCTCAAAATTACAAAATATGTTCTTTTAAATATCAAATAAAACCTTTAGAGTCCAAATGTTATTCTTTTCCTTTTATATTAATGGCTGTGGAATCTTGCAAAGGGAAATAGATATAAGTAATAACTTTTATGGCCAAAATACCTATTAAAAATATTTTTCTTGGTAATTTTCTGCCAGGAATCATTAAGCTATACTCATTGTTTCATGCCCGGCCGTACTAATAATTACACAAAAAAAGTATGCTCCAAATAAATGAAAATAATGAAATTGAATATTAAAAAGTTACTCGTTGTGTGTTACGATTTTTATGTAGACCCAATGATTCTAAAAATGACAGAAAATGCACTATAAGATTAATAAATCAATAGCTGTGTCATATAACTGAAATCATAACATTTATTCCAAGCAAGGGAATAGCTTTAGAATGCTTTGCATTTTTTTTTTTTTTATTTTGTAGTTGCGAGAGTAAGTTAGTACCCGATTCTTCAGTTATTCTCGTAATTGAATTCTGTGATAAGCTTAATGCATCAAACAGCTTTATCTTTTCAGGCCAGATTTACTACAAAATAGTTTTTAGGTGATTGACCCTTTTCATTTGGTTTGTAAATGCAGAGTCATGGGAATAAATGGCTATCTTCAGGATTTTTTTTATTGTTTTGCAATTTTCTTTCCGGAAACGGTTTGTTCAAGAATAGAATCATGTTGATCAAGTTCTACTTTTTATATAAACACCTCCTCTATAATTTTAACAGTTATCAAATATCAATAAAATTGAAATTTTTCAATAGAAAACTACCGGCTTCATAACATAAAATAAGTAAATGTAACCATTAATAAACATCGATACATTATCTTAGAAGGGGGGTTGAAAATATTAACATAAATATTTCACTCGTTCTCGAGAAAACTGATATTTCCAAACGTATGATATTTCTGCAAGACCTGTTTGGTAGATAGCTACATCTAATGTTTCCGTGATCCATATGTTCTTGTTGGCGTGGAAGGATAGTTTGGTCGGTTGTGAAGCTAGACCATGCCTTTCACCCTCCCGCCTACCATCCTACAAAATAGGTTTTAGACCTGCACTCGACAGGACCAAGGGCCATAATGCAATGTTTAACAATTAACAAATTCTTCATCAGGAAATGATTTTACTTTTGTGGCTATTAATTGAGAAACTCTGTAACTTTTGCAAACGGCACTCTGTCCCGATATTTTCTTCGAGCCTACAGAAGCTACACTAAATAAACAAATTCAAAACGTGGGTAAGCCACTTCACTGGTATTCATTACTTTGTAGGGGTGGGGCGAGAGGGGAAGGCTGGTCACAACCCACTTTGGAATGGGAAATAATTAAATTATACTGGTAGAAATAACTCCTGGGTCTAGCCCTTATCCGATGATGAGAACGAGATGTCTAGCGCTTTTGAAAAGTAATCATTGCATTTGTAGCAAAACGAAAAGAGAAGTTGGGTCTACATTAATGAGCTTGGAGTAGACCAGCTGGTTAAATATACTTATTCGTGATAGTTCGTTTCGTGGTACATGAGTAGTATTTTCAAACCAACAAACTAACTACGTTCACGTAGTCTTTATCGTACGAGGGCAGAGGCAAATCCATTCGCGGGCTGCATCCAGCCCACGGGCCGTATGTTGGGCACCTCTGCCTTGGAGCGTGAAATAACTGTGGTTAACGTGTAACAAATCTGCTAATAGTTATATAAATTATCAAAGAAACTTCATCGCCAAAAAGTCAGGAACTATCACACCAATTGTTTTTTAATTTATTTCATGACGTGAGACCCCCATTCTGCATGTAAGCGTGGCTGTCATTTTTATTTACTATTCATCTTGTCAGCGTCAGACCAAAATTTCCCATTAAAAAAAAAGCATCAAAGGTGGATATTTACCGTTACATATAAAAAGAGTCATTTTCTGCCCAACCACTTGCAGTTTCATTGGGAAAAACCTCCCATTCACAATCTTATTAGATACCAAAAATGTAGAGCTTAGTGCGAAAAAAAGTTTAAATATCTGTACTTGTGGGTGCGCGGAAACAGGTGTTTATCTCGTTTTGTCTGGTCCCCCAGTTATGAATCCCGACCGTGTGCCTTAATTTATTTTCCTAAATGTATTTCCATTCTATTTCCATGCAAATGAGAGTACATTTCATATACTTTCTACCTTCCTCATTCGTACTACACAAGTTGACCGAGTGTAGTGATATTCACTTTTATCATTTTAAATCTTGCCTGTTTATCCAGATCTTTATTCCGAGATAAATGCCAAATACGTCGAGTAATTTAAATGAAATTTAGAAGATATAAATTTTGAATTTAAGCCAAACAATATATGCAAATCCCGTTTATATTGACGAATTACACTGTGGACTCATCTTATAAGTTATACCATAGTGGGAAAATTCAAGCTAAACGAAGAATTCAAGAATTTAAGATAAATGAATGTTACATGATTTTTCAATTTGGCTATTCATTTCAATATAGTGGCCACTCAAAATATTTTCCTTTGAATTGCTTATCCCAAATTATTTTAAAATAATAATTAATCTATTGACCATCCACAGCATGACAATCAATTTCTGTTTTCAAAGAGATCCATTATATATATATATATATAGGGCCTATATATAGTTTTTTTCCAACCAAAATCATATTTAATATCATTGTGATACTGGGTCTATCACCTTTAACAATATTTTAATAATCTTATATCTGAAGTCTGGCTGTTTGGTTTGTCCTGGAATAGGTTTAAAATAGTCCGCCGATAGTATGAAGTCATTTAATGATTTCTTTCACTCTTTTCAGTGCAAGAAATTTTACTAGCTGTTTGGGCGATACGTATCCTAACTATACCCCATACACGATAGGAGTGGAAATAAGTGACAGCCAAAAGAAAGTTATTTATTGAACATTGGCTAAAAGCTACTAATGTCAATATATACCAAATTAATTAGTGTATATAAAGTATTATTATTATTAAGTGTTCTGTCTTATGACAAGTCCATTCTTTTTGCCAGTGAACTTAAACTTCTGCCTCATCCTTCAGCTCACAGAATTTTATTCTTTCCTTCGAGTCTTCTAGTATTCTAATCCTCCTTCCTAATCTTACTAAGCTAAGTAATACTATACTATCAATAAAAAGTGTTATCAAACGATTCTAATAATACTTTCAGCCAATGTTTTCAGTAAAGACCCTTCTTTGAGCTGTCACTGATATACACTCCCACCATTTATTCTATCCTACCTTACGTAGAACGGATAATATCTTAGAGCTTTAACCAGACGTCATATCGTGGTGAGGACATTCCTATAAATACAATTATTTTTAGCCAGTGAGCTGATATTCATCCCAAAATAAGGATGGTATTATTCAAGGGAGTGCATAAACAGGATGGCAAAACTAAAGAAAATGTAAAATGTGAATCCTCACTCACTCATTTCACTTGCCCGCAAGCACGTAGACAGGATTTAATTTTGGGGGGGTGTTCCAATGCTATGCTACCCCCACCCTGACTCTTTGTGAGCACCAATAATTCTGACTATAATTAAAAGTTTTTAAAATCTTAAATGAAACGTTTTTACGATGTCAATAAATTCATATTTTTTGGGTCTGTTGGAAAAGAAGAACGTAACAAATTTGCTAGATGAATTTGATATATTAAATCAACATAATTAAAGGTAACTAACCAAGTCCAAATAGTAAAATTACGATGTGTATGGAAAAGTGTTCATGCACTACTACTATCACTTTTACAATAGTAATCTTCTCTTAGCTTTCTTGGCCATGGTATCCAAAACGTCCGCAGGTGTGAAAGGCATTGGGTAGGGAATGGACATCAGTGCTAGGCCAGTCGATCGTTCACTGCACATCGAGTTTCTTAAGTAGGTCTTAATCGTTTCCAATGAGTAAAATTACCTCTCAATCTCAGCCATTGACACAGGTAAGGTAGCTAGGGCACACAGCAGATGTCAGATGGTCGGATGTAAGTGCTTATTGCATGCATCCATAGTAGACATAATCTCATTGAACAAAAGTTTGTGGAGTAAATATGAACGCAGAAGAGTACCCTACACCGTATGACCCACCACCTTGGAAACAAGAGAGGTGGATTGTTGTTGATGGGCCCTCAGAGTCAAGATGGAGAAAGGCGGCTGCCCTGCAGCCCTCTGGTACCATCGGGGTGATTGAATTCCCCCACAGGAATGGGAATATAATAGTTGAGTTAATTTAGTTTAGCTTAGTTTAGTAGTTAACATAGCTAAATTAGGGACGGGGCGAGCTAGGTAGGGGGTAGATTAGAAAATGCAACTGCCAAGGATGGAATCAAGGGTGAAATAGTGGGGGCTATAAAGTAGGTGGGGCACCAACTCCGATAGGGCACCTCCCCACGTGGGGATATGGGGATGCCCACCTCTGCTGCGCGCTTCGTGGACTCGGGGGTGAAATCCCGAGCACTGTGGAGTGCCCAGTGGGGGAGGGTACTGGGGTGGACCAAATGGAACTAGGGGTAGTTGAATTTCAATTAAATTAAGAGCCCAAATCTGTGTTGTAATGTTTAAAAGGAAACTCAAATTGTAATTGTAAAAATAAAGTTCAAATTATGTGGGAAAACGGCTCAGATTTCAAGTTTGTAAGATACCGGGCCTGTAAATACTGAATAGTAAATAATAAATAAATAATCCCATTTGGTGTGTCAGGTTGTTTCTTGCCGTTCCATTTCTCTTGTTGTTGAGAGATTAGATTGAATAGTTAGGCCATTGAAAGTGTAAAAATTACAAAAAAGAGATCATATTCTTTTTTTTTTATATTTCGTTAAATTTACCGGGGTATCCGGAGCCCATGGACACCCCTCCGTGACTACGGGGCTGCCTGCCGAGATTTGAACAGGATCAAAAAGCCCGTGTGTCATAATTGAGCACGTCAGTGTGGCTTGTTTGGAGCTGTGCCAAACCTTCTGTTTGTTTCACCTGTCAATGATGGCATATGGCATGATTATATATCAACCATTAGCACAATGCATTGCCATCCATTATCCCGGAGCAGGGGCAAACACAATCACGCACCTAGTTCACCAAGTCTCCCAATTCCAATGTCAGTAAACACATGTTTCACATCTACAATATATGGAGGGAAAAGTGTGTTCCATAAATAGTTAGAGGAATTCTATCAACAATTCTGGTCTGACATTCCATAGCATTTCAAATACTGAGGCACAGAGGTCAGTTTAAACTTCACAGATAATATGGATTGAAATTGGTTAAAGCTAAAAACTAAACTGTTTGGTGGAAAATCCTGCTATTGATTCTCGAACAATCTGTATTTTGTAAAGTTAGGTTGATGAATGATTACTCTTTATCTACAACACTTGATTTTTCCAAACTTGCTGAATTAAATTATTTTGAAATAGTTTTAAAATCAATTTTATGGTATTTCCTATAAATTATGGGATGTTTATGAGAGCTTGCCTCACTCCACTGATAACACCTAACATAGGTTCGTAATACAGCTCAACCGTCGAATAGTGTTGTGTTTTTATTTATTCTACTTTAGAAAACGGTGATATGATACCTCTGAATAAGTGTAACCTTATCTTTTTTAATTAAAACAAAATTGTATAGTGATTTTATTTTATATATAATTTTTATTTATCTATAGATAACAAGATCTGATTTAACGTGATTGTATTAAAGATTCTATTATTTAACAATATCTTTAGCAGTAAATGTCGGGTGACCTGGTGGTCTAGGGGTAAGGTGTTAGACTTCTGTGCTGGTGGCCGGGGTTCAATCCTCGATCCCGGCACAGATTTATCTGATTTCCAAACCCTTCCTTCACCTCTGACAAGACATCTTGTGAATGTGGGGAATGCCAGGCCACCACCGTGGTTCGGATTCCACGTTAAACTGTAGGTCCTTCATTTCATCTCACTATCACCCTACCATTACACATTAGCGTAAGTGCGTATAACCCGAACGGGTTGTAAGACGCGGTGCTAATAATAATAATAATAGTAAATGTCAACGTGGTGCAACATGCTTCTGTCTCTCTTTATTGGCCACCCAGGTGAAATCTTCTCAGAAATCGAGTAAGAGAGTGGTACAAAGATGGCTGCATCCCTTTACTCAAGGAATGTTCCAGAAGCTAATACTTCAGTACATATACCTTTTGTCAAGCGTAGGCTTTGTCACTAGCTTTGTAATCGCCGAGCTATCCGGGAGTTTATTCATTCTAAGACTACATATTTTCACTAAAATCCCCTCATCTCAGTCACGCTAATAGTTTTAGGGATTACTAAAGCTATATTTTTGGAAGTGTACCTGCATTTTCTTGGAGAGAGAGTGAAAAAACCATTTTGAAAAACCACCTTCAGTACACCCGACCAAGATTTGAAATTCAATCTCCCAGTCATTGGCAGTCCAGTCTACTGCGAGAGTAGCGCTTTAGACCATGCAACCACCGAGGCGGGTAAATCAAACATTTACCTCTTAGGGTAAAAGGAGGGTTCATAAGCCCTATACGTATATTTTTGGACGAGCTGTGTATTCGACTTTGATTATATTGGTTTACCCACGTCATTGGCCAAATGGTCTAAAACATCATTCTCTGTTAGAGAATTGTCTGCTGATAAAAAAGAGATCAAGGTTTAAATCATGGTTGGGTCTACTTAGAGTACGTTTTCTAAATGGTTTCCTACTTTTCTTCCATGCAAATGCAGGTTTATCACCTCTATAATGCTTTCTTCCTCATCCCTACCCCTTTAGAGTAATTATCATATACGAGTACAGCCTGAACAGGTAGTAAGACGTGGTGGTAAAAAAAAAGATAATTGCTTCATCTACGATTATTAAAATAAACCTAACGTCTACGCACATTATGTATAAAACATGGATAAATATTCGTAAACCAATTCTGAATACACTTCATATGGAGGTATGGGACATGCCTATTGGATGATAACCCTTTGAGAGTTGAGAATAGTAAGCTTGTTAGTGAAAGCCTTTGAGAACAAACATATAAGTAGGTTTTATAGTACCCACCATTTCTAAACCCATCCAACCTCCCCCTCTACCCGAGACACACCGGCACTTGACGTAGATTCAGGTTGGAATCATATAACCATCTCTTTATTTAACATTTAAGTTGTTTTATATCTCGTTCAATTGGTTTGAAAGTTTAAGGAATTGTGTTAAGAGCTATGAAAGAGGAGGTGAATGAATAACGTTTTCGTTATAAGAAATTTAAGGAACGGTCTTTAATAATTTAACCAATAATTATTATTTTAAATTCTTCATGTTATTTCTCAGTGATTGTTATATAACCTTTCATACTATGTTATATAGATTTCGAGACATAGTAAATAAAATACACCAACACGTGAGAGTGAGAAAAAAGAGGTCAGTCCCAGGCTTTAGCTTATTGGTGGCTGGGGGTTCGATGTTCAAACACCAATTAGATGTAAGCAGTTTATTTTCCTAAAGGACCCCCTACTCTTCCTTGACGGATCAGAGGGTACATTTCCTCTAAACTCTACTTTCCTCATTTTTATCCTATTATGTATATTAAATGCATATAGCTTTGATTGTTATTGAGACGTGGCGATAAATAGCTCAAAAAACATCAATTATTGTGAAAAAATAATAAATAGTATTTGATGTTTGAAGTTGATTATTAATATAATGCCTCGTAGTTATAATAATACACTTTACAGAATGTATCATTTTAAAATACCTACGATCATCATTTAAATAAATGAGTAAACTTTATAATTACTGATTAACATTACATTCTAGTACAATGAAATGTTCATTGAAAGATTACTAACTAATAAATAACACTTTTAATAAATATATAGAAAGTAAAGTAAAAAAAAAGATTGATAACGTTTAAAGGTGGAGATAGAGGGAACGCGAGAAAAATGCAATACTTTTGCAGTTTTTAAAGCAAAATATTTTATTGATCAAAATAAATAAAATAGTAGAAACATAGAATTTAATTTTCTTCACAAGGCGATATTAACAGTTTTTGAATATTTACTAAGCATATCCTACATTTTAATGACAATTTTTTTCTCTCCATTTAAAATGTTTCTCATCTAATGCCACCATGCTCATGACAGGTATTCAACAACTTTTGATATCACTGTGTAAAGAATATTAAAATTTATATTTCTACTGGAGCAGTATTTTATTAATTTGTCAAAAAATAAAGTTTTTCTATAAAAACTGCAATACACTTACCCTTTCTCGCAACCCTCACATCCCCGCCATAAATAAATATTTAAAAGTTAATATTTATAAACAGAAACTATTCATACTAAAATAAATTTTAATTTAAATGTATATTTTTGATCATGATATTAAATAAATAGTTTAAATATAGTTTTAGACTGGCTTCTAAACAAATTCACTGAAACAAAATATTGTTTAGAAACAGACTTTTTTATTTGAACCACATTGTAGCACCTGTCTGAGATATTCGCAATTAATTACACTAAAGTGGTAGAGAGGAGAGGGATATATTGGAGATAAAATGTGCGCCCATTTTCGTGAAAGGAGAAAGGATAAACACTTTGGAAAAAAATCTTCAGTACACCCATCCAAACTCCAAACTTCCCGTTACCCAAAAACCAATCCAAAAGAGTCTGACGTTTAGTCCGCATATTCACCAATGCGAGCGTGGGATTAACTGAATACCCAATCTTTTTAGAGGGGCTTGGCTTCCCTGAAACCCCCTTTAATGATTCAAAATATTTTCAATCTAGGATACACCACTGCACAGGGATCAAGAATGCTAATGAACTATACTTTGTTTTTGTTCTATAGTAATTAGTCTAATTACAAACGAAACACAAACACAAACTAAAAAGAATTACAAACTAAATTAATTATTGGTTTATCTTATAGTTCGTGTGACGCTATAATCAGCTCGTTCTGATAGCACACTCTAAATATACCTCTATTTTCTTGCGAATGGACATTTTAAGCACTGTTTAGAAAATATGGACATGTTTCTTTTATGGTACACATTGATAACATTTTACTACATTGCTAGTGTCATCTTATAGGTATTAATAATATATATTAAAATTGACAACTGCAATTCACATTACTTGATTACTAGTAAATTTTCTAGCTTTCAGTTACGTCCATTCTTGAAAAGAATTTATTCGCCTTTTCTGGCACATGCGTAAGAGTTTACCATCCCTTGACTCACTGGAGCGACCTCACCATTGTCACAGCTGATTGCATCGCGGCCCATTACCAACTCCGTCATGAATAATTCCTCGAACACGTGAATAATTTTGTTAACATGAGTGGGAATTAGCGCTGATCCGGATGGTTGGTACAGTCCATTTATAAAACATGTCAGCTGGGATTATTTCACGGGAGGGAGAGAGAGAGAAAGAGAGACAGTTGCGACCCTGGAGTGGTCCAGAGAGGCTGGATGTGGATCCAAGGGAAGTTGATTCGAGCCCATGAGCTTGTGCTTCAAATAATATACTCTTTATTCGATCCCATGAGCTTGTGCTTCAAATAATATAATCTTTATTCGATCCCATGACCTTGTGCTTCAAATAATCTACTCTTCATTCGATCCCATGAGCTTGTGCTTCAAATAATATACTCTTCATTCGAATCCCATGAGCTTGTGCTTCAAATAATATACTCTTCATTCGATCCCATGACCTTGTGCTTCAAATAATATACTCTTCATTTGATCCCATGAGCTTGTGCTTCAAATAATCTACTCTTCATTCAATCCCATGAGCTTGTGCTTCAAATAATATACTCTTCATTCGATCCCATGGCCTTGTGCTTCAAATAATATACTCTTCATTCGATCCCATGAGCTTGTGCTTCAAATAATATACTCTTCATTCGATCCCATGACCTTGTGCTTCAAATAATATACTCTTCATTCGATCCCATGAGCTTGTGCTTCAAATAATATACTCTTCATTCGATCCCAGGAGCATGTGCTTCAAATAATCTACTCTTTATTCGATCCCATGAGCTTGTGCTTCAAATAATATACTCTTCATTCGATCCCATGAGCTTGTGCTTCAAATAATATACTCTTCATTCGATCCCAGGAGCTTGTGCTTCAAATAATCTACTCTTTATTCGATCCCATGAGCTTGTGCTTCAAATAATATACTCTTCATTCGATCCCAGGAGCTTGTGCTTCAAATAATCTACTCTTTATTCGATCCCATGAGCTTGTGCTTCAAATAATATACTCTTCATTCGATCCCAGGAGCTTGTGCTTCAAATAATCTACTCTTTATTCGATCCCATGAGCTTGTGCTTCAAATAATATACTCTTCATTCGATCCCAGGAGCTTGTGCTTCAAATAATCTACTCTTTATTCGATCCCATGAGCTTGTGCTTCAAATAATATACTCTTCATTCGATCCCAGGAGCTTGTGCTTCAAATAATCTACTCTTTATTCGATCCCATGAGCTTGTGCTTCAAATAATATACTCTTCATTCGATCCCAGGAGCTTGTGCTTCAAATAATCTACTCTTTATTCGATCCCATGAGCTTGTGCTTCAAATAATATACTCTTCATTCGATCCCAGGAGCTTGTGCTTCAAATAATCTACTCTTTATTCGATCCCATGAGCTTGTGCTTCAAATAATATACTCTTCATTCGATCCCAGGAGCTTGTGCTTCAAATAATCTACTCTTTATTCGATCCCATGAGCTTGTGCTTCAAATAATATACTCTTCATTCGATCCCAGGAGCTTGTGCTTCAAATAATCTACTCTTTATTCGATCCCATGAGCTTGTGCTTCAAATAATATACTCTTCATTCGATCCCATGAGCTTGTGCTTCAAATAATATATTCTTCATTCGATCCCATGACCTTGTGCTTCCAATAATATACTCTTCATTTGATCCCATGAGCTTGTGCTTCAAATAATATACTCTTCATTTGATCCCATTAGCTTGTGCTTCAAATAATATACTCTTCATTCGCGTATGAGTTCATTGGGGGAGGAAGGAATTTTTGGGAAACATAAACATATTTTTTATAGTAAAATTAATAAAATACTTCTTTATTACTATAACTTTCAGTATGAATATATTAAAATTTCCTAGCTGTCAGATAGTCCTTCCTAGGAAAATTGGACTAAAGTTGCACTATTGTGCCATCTCTCTCGCAAACTAATTGTATCTAGTGTGTTATATGGCCACCTTAGGTTAAGTTAGATGCGGTCTACCCCCATGGCTAAGTAGAATAGTATAAGTCCCTGATTATATTATAAATTGAGCCAATTAAGTTAGTTTACTAATTGTACACGGGCTCACTCTGCTAATAAATTAATAAATAGCTACGCTCTAGAACTGAGTGTGTGCTACTAGGTTAAGCTAAGTTTGATGTCATTTTTCAACATGATAATATCGGTATTTATAAAGCACATTTTGTGTAACGATTAAACAATAAAGTGATACAGGACTTCCTAAATATTCCCTACTCTCCCCTTTATAAATAAATTGATTGTTTGTGACTAAAAGTTTACGTTAAAATGGACCACGTAACTAAACTTTTTTTACTAGCTATAGATACGAGTTCAAACAAATTTAATTAGTTTTTCTTTCAAAACTTTGTTGTAAAAATTATTCTCGGAAATGGTGAGAGTGACAATTACTAATCAAATTATTTAAATATTTTCTGTTCACCTGAGTTTTAAAATAAACTTTTATTTGTTAATTAATTGAGCGAAAAATAGAATTTTTGTATATTTTTATTTCATAATAAAATATTTTACGTTTTAACTACTGGTTAAACAGTCTTGGAAACTTTTTTTCCTCGTTAGCTTTGAACTGTTCTTACTTAATCACATCAAAAATGAACCGGCAAAAACTGACAAAAATATAAAATTACTCTCTGTGTGCAATTAACAAACTTTGTTTGCAACCATACCAAATTATTTATTAATTATTTATTTGTCATTGAAATTAACGTTATGTATTTTAACTAAGCCTAAGTGTGGTAATTTTTATTCAATAATTCCGAATTAAACTATAACCATTTTAATTTCTAAGAAATGATAGATAAAAGGTCAACTCTTGATTGTATGCCTAAGCCGAGTACTCATTAGCGAACCGTTGCACGTAACGTAACGGTTACAGTAACCAAATTATTTAGTGTAGACGCATTGTGTGCCAAGCCCTCGATCATATTCCGGGAGCATATCCCGAGCTGCGAACCACCGCATGTCGGTTATTGCTGTGGATACAAAGGAGCTAGTGGTAGGTATTTAACACAAAGGGGCTAGCAGTAGGTTTATGACACAAAGGAGCTAGCGGTATATTCATGGCACAAAGGGGCTAGTGGTATATTCATGACACAAAGGGGCTAGTGGTAGGTTTATGACACAAAGAGGATAGCGGTAGGTTTATGACACAGAGAGACTAGCGGTATATTCATGACACAGAGGGGCTAGTGGTATATTCCTGACACAAAGGGGCTAGTGGTAGGTTTATGACACAAAGAGGATAGCGGTAGGCTTATGAGACAAGGGGCTAGTGGTAGGTGTTGGACACAAAGGGACTAGCAGTAGGTTCATGACACAAAGGGGCTAGCGGTATGTTTATGACACAAAGGAGCTATCGGTAGGTTTATGGCACAAAGGGGCTAGCAGTAGGTTCATGACACAAAGGGGCTAGTGGTAGGTTTATGGCACAAAATAACTAGTGGTAGGCTTATGAGACACAGGACTAGTGGTAGGTGTTGGACACAAAGGAGCTAGCAGTAGGTTCATGACACAAAGGAGCTATCGGTAGGTTTATGGATGCCACGCACGTCTGTTGTTGGTGTGTGTACGTTCCCTCGTGCCAAAAATACGGTTACGAGTGCCAATTTTTATTTTTAAATGCAATGGGAGGATGAAAAGTAAGTAAATGTGATTGACATCTACAAAAACAAATCAGTACTGTGGGATCCAAAGGATAAAATTTATTTTTAAAAAAATCTCAAAAAGATGCACAGAAAATGTTTCTCTGAATTTAGTATTTATTTTTTGAATCCTTGGCCCAAACATATTTTTATTTAAATATTCAAAGTTTGTTAGATTCAAGCGAGTGCAATTTTTTGTAATGACCACTAATTGTTTAAGGTTTTAAATCCAAAATTAAAGCAGAGCTACTGATTTATTTGTACAATATAGGCCCTCAGAATGCAAGTGGAGGTTTATAGTCATCAAAGGGTGACCTTGTGGTCCAGGGGTAAGGTGTCAAACCTCTGTGCTGAGGGTCCAGGGTCCAATCCTTGGTCCTGACACAGATTTATCCGATTGCCAAACCCTTCCTTCACCTCTGACAAGACATCTTGTGAATGTGTGGAATGCCAGGCCTCCACCGTGGTTCGGATTACACGTTAAACTGTAGGTTCTTCATTTCATCTCACAATCACTCTACCATTACACATTATCGTGTGTGCATATAACCCGAACTGGTAGTAAGACGTGGTGCTAATAATAATAATAATAATAATAATAATAATAATAATAATAATAATAATATAGTGTTCAACTAGGTTGTGGATAAGAATATACGCAGCACAAGCATTTATCTCAGGAGATCCAGAAGGAGACATATTGCCAATGCGATCTTATCACGAGGACTATTAAACTGGTAGCTCTCTGTTGGTTACACGATGACTATGGACGTGGCATCCTCATTACAAAGAGGTTACGGTAACCGTTACGTTACATGCAACGGTTCAATAATGAGCGCACGGCTTTTATTGTAAAATTTGAGCATTTTATTTGCCAGCTAAAATACTAACTCCGAATTAATTTGAGTTTATAAGTGAGACGAATGTAAAACTGGCCAGCGTTTTAAGTAATGAGGATGAGCCCTTCATGTGTTATATCTACAACATCGATTAAAATACTTATAGGTGCAATAAGCTATTTACGTGTACACTACTGGTGTGCATAATTTAGTGAAAAACAATATCGAATGAACACTAGTGGTTAGAGATGAGCAATAAGAGAGGCTTTTAGATAGATTTCTTTCAGTTTTATTAGCATAGCTTCTACGTCATATAAGGCATTTTTTAACCACGTCCTACTACCTATTTAAGTTCTCTGTATTTATTAGTACGCACCCGTTTCAGTGGTCCTATGGTCTAAGCCGTCATTCTCAAAATATATTGAACTGCCGATAACGCTGTGATTGGTGTTTATATCCCAATCGGGTGAGCAAAGAGAGTTATTTCGTAAATTGCTTTTACTCTTCCTCCACGAAAATGCTGGTACACTTCCTGTAAATTTAACCTCTTTAGTTCATAACACATTCGCGTATTAGTACTGTACATATGAGTGGACCCAGAGCAGGAAATAAAACAAGGTGCTAAAAATTATATAATTAACTATGGAACAGGAAGGTTGTATTTATATTAACTGTGCCCATAATTCATGGAGATAAAACTGATTTCAGTACACCCTGAAAGTCTGAAAGGTTTTCAACCACTATTGCTTCACTTCCAAGTCTGACTAGATGAAACTGACTACTTTTTCCACGTGCGTACTGATGCTATAGGTTGTTCAAGGTAGCCTTGTTTAGTTTTCTGGCAGTTAGTAAATTATTAATACATTATGTATGAATACACTTCGGAAATATTTTTGTAACTTTTAAAAGTGAAGTAAATTTACTACACCTGTCAATGTGACAAGGCAATATTTGAGAGTGTCAAGGAAAAAACATGATGACCCTAATAGATTTATATGGGATGTACTCATTATTTAAACTTCTATTAAACCCTGAATTATAGCTATAAAAAACAAATAAAATGTTCGTCGATATAAGTTATCATCAAACTCTTGTCTGACTATAAAAAAACTTGTATTTAATATTAAAACTACTCTAAATCCCTGCTAGCATATTTTCATAAAATAAGAGCTTTTGTGTTTTTCCTCAACCTCTTAGTTTGGGATGAATGTAGAATGATTCTTAGTATATTCTCATTTTTAATAATAGTACATAGCTATTGTGAAGGAACAATATACTAATTGTACGCAATGGAGGAAGCCCCTTCTATTTTTACTATGACTGTACTGATATATAGATGAACTCTAGATGGTCTAAAGCTGAAGATCTATTACGGGAGTAAATATAGACGTCATCGTCCTTAGGCACACAAAGAGAGCCTCCCCGTAGCAGAACAAACACTACTCACAAAAACACACAAGGAGAAAAATAAAAGATGAGACGATATTTACATAGGCTTACTAGTTAACGATCCTCCATTTTCAAAATATCAATGAACAATTTAAAATTGTTCGTTTGGTTATTTAGGTCGATGATTTTGAAATCCTAGTGAAAAATAAGGATAAAATATAAATTTAAGGCCATGCTAGTTTAAAATTAATTGACACTGTTCAATCAAAAATAATTGTTTTAAAATAAAACAAAAAGTTAATACAACTATTTACATCAATCGATTTGGTTGAAAAAGTTTGATTTGATAACTTATTAAACAGTGACTCTAGATAGAAATAAAACTTTTAGATGGTTATAAAAGTTACTGCAACAATGACGTCATAATAACTGTCATACTACAATACAGTATATTGCTAATGTTAATGCCTATGAACTATGAACTAATAAGATAGTAATTTGTCGTCAATGTTGGACGCGAAAAATTGTTTTCTATTTTATAAAAGTTCCATCCTAGATAGGTCAAACTATAATTAGTCCTACTTAATATCTTACAGCATATGCAGAGTACAGGGGGGGGGGAGGGGTAAGGTCCAATTTTAGTTCAAATTGCTTTAGTGCTCCCATTTGTTTGACAATTTGAGAACTTTCTTATGCACTTTAAATTATATTTTAAATAGGTTTATTTAATATTTAAATTATTTAATAAAAGGAAGGGAAGTATTGTTGGAGTCCTTAAGGGGTTTGAGATATTAAAGTTGTTCCCAGGAAAATGTGTGTAATAAGACGTTCCCCCTCTTCTCTTGTAGCCTTCATATTTTTTTATACTTGCTTGTTTGTTTGATTGTTTGTTTGTTGACAAAACACTTCTAATTAACAAATCCTCAGAGATTATTTTGAATAAAAACATTATGTTTAATTGCGTCAAGAAATGTATTTACAATATTACAAAACAGGAAAATATATCAATAAAATATGTCACATGTGAGTTGTTGTAATCTGTATGTAGGTAGGATAGAGTGGAGGCCACACACGAGTATTTATAATGTCGCCGCTTGAAGCGTATTTTCTAAACAAAGGATTATATTAGAGCTCATTACTACAAACTAATTTACCTTGCATTTATTAATTCTAAAATAATCTAAACAGATTTTTCAACTACGACTTTATTTGATAGCACAGCTTATTGTTTTAAATTATTATTATTATTATTATTATTATTATTATTATTATTATTATTATTATTATTATTATTAGCACTGCGTCTTACTACCCGTTCAGGTTATACGCACTTACGCTAATGTGTAATGGTAAAGTGATTGTGAGATGAAATGGAATACCTACAGTTTAACTTGGGATCCAAACCACGGTGGAGGCCTGGCACTCCACACATTCACAAGTTGGGATGAATACACGTCTTGTAAAATGTGAGGGAAGGGTTTGGCCATCAGATAAATCTGTGCTGGGACCGAGGATTGAACCCCAGACCCCCAGCACAGAAGGCTGACACCTTACCCCTAGACCACCAGGTCACATTGTCTTAAAACAATGCTTATAAGGACAAACCAATATGTTCACTTTTATAAAAAAAAAGTTTATAAGTTTGAGCTACAATAAATTACTAAAAGTAAAGTTTTAAAGATGTCAGAAAGATCTATAAATATATTAAAACAGGTTTTGTGGGCCACATTTTAAGGTAAATCTATAAATTTTCCTCAAATTCTTGTCCACCCAACTTGTTTCATCACTCATTTCAGATGATGGCTGTTGTAACAACAGCTGAAACCTCCAAAGCTAATACTTCCTCAACATGTCTCAAAACATACACTAGTTTTAACCACCCACTTTGGTGGCCGCGTGGTCTAAGGTCCTTATTTTGCAGTAGAATAGACTGCTGATGACGGGAAGATCGAGGTTCGAATCTTGGTCGGGTGTTAGTTCCAAAAATAGTTTTACAATTTCCATCCACGCAAATTCAGGTACTTTTCTTATAAACATAGCCTTCCTTATCCCTTAAATTACTCGTATAGTTATTACATCCAAGCGTGTAACCTAAACTGTTTTTAAGACGCAGTGCTAGAAAAAATAGTATAATCAAACTATTGTTGTTAAACCTTAAAAAAAGATACCTACAAATGTTTATTTTTAAAGTAAGACTTGTTTTGTGTTTTTCAAAGAACACAGAGCAGTTTTCAAAACCAAAATATGCAAATTATTTCAAAGTTGGTAAGAGAGACTTTAAAATTGGATACAAATATATCCCAATACCTTACTGGCTGTATGTACTCTAGTGTACTCATGATGAGGAGTGTAGAATTTAGAAGAATTGTACCCTCATTTACATAGAGGGAGAGAAAAAGCCCATCTGGGAAAAAAACCACTTCAGTAAGCCTTTGGGATCTGAACCTCAGCCTTTCCGTTAACATTAAATCAAACAAAATGAGATCGACACACAAACCCTATGCCCACTGCCGTGGGTTTGCCAATGTTGATTCACGGGTAACTAAACTAATAACTACAGCCAAATTTTCATGGAAAGGGCCTTTTGAAAATATAAACATATTGTTTTGTGGGGCCAACTTTGGCAACATTTTACTAATTTATTGGTGTAATTTAATAGGCCTGTGTACTTATATTATCTATCAAAAACCACAGCGTCGTATCATATAACTTGACATATGAATACATGAAGAAGGTCTTGTAACATTTCTCTTGGTCTGATAAGGCCCTTTCTATGAAAATTGGACTGTACTATATATTATTTTAATGGTTCACTGCTATCCCAGGCTAACCACAAGCTGGACATAATCAACTATTGTGATTGCATACATTTCCTTTCTTGTTTTAGCTCACGAATGAACTTCTTGATCTCTTTAACGAGCCAATTCAAACACGTCCGTGAAGTTGGCCCCCCCACTTTTAAAAATCCAATTTTTTATTATTGCAATCGTTTGTTCTTCGTTTGTTCCGGATTGTTCCGCAAAAATTTTCGTTTGTTCCGTTTTGATAGGCCCACAAATGATATGTTTACATTGGGGGGGCCAACTTCACGGTAGCCCCCCCACTTGTAAAAATTCAAGTTTTTATGATCGCAATCGTTTGTTCTTTGTTTGTTCCGGATTGTTCCGCAAAAA
>CABFVZ010000943.1:204211-224859 GCA_902151445.1 Timema monikensis
CGTCCCATTTGTGCAAGAACGAATGCGGAACAAACGAAACTTTTTGCGGAACAATCCGGAACAAACGAAGAACAAACGATTGCGATCATAAAAACTTGAATTTTTACAAGTGGGGGGGCTACCGTGAAGTTGGCCCCCCCAATGTAAACATATCATTTGTGGGCCTATCAAAACGGAACAAACGAAAATTTTTGCGGAACAATCCGGAACAAACGAAGAACAAACGATTGCAATAATAAAAAATTGAATTTTTAAAAGTGGGGGGGCCAACTTCACGGACGTAATTCAAACACATTATATTAACAGCGGGGGAATTAGTGGTCACGTCTGCTATGCAACGAGTATAATGTTTTATTTTCACATTCCCTGGTTATATTTGTCCTTGCTCTTTTAAAACATGTTGCTTAAGCTTTTGTTAGTTATAGAATAATACCATATTATCTGGATATAACCCGACTAGGTGGTCACGTGGTCCAGTGCGTTATGCTCATTTTGGGCTGGATTGCTCTTGATGGGAAGATCGAGGTTCAAATCCATGTTTGGTTGTACATATAGTTAGTTGATCCAAAACGCTTAATCACGAATTCTTTAAGTGAATACGATTATACAGGGTGGCCCACGGGAAAGTAGCCCGCCTCTTATATCCAGCAGGCACCTCACTCTGAATTGGAGGAGGTCAATCCCCTTCCACCCATATTGTGACATGAAGAATGAGTCAATAAAGCTCTAGAAAAGCAGTTCACTTGCTCATTCTTCATGTCACAATATGGGTGGAGGGGGATTGACCTTCTCCAATTCAGAGTGGGGCGCTTGCTGGATATAGGAGGCGGGATAATTTTCCATGGGCCACCCTGTATCTACTTATTATTTATTATTATTATTATTATTATTATCATTAGAACCGTGTCTTACTACCCGTTCGGGTTATACGCACTTACGCTAATGTGTAATGGTAGGGTGATTGTGAGATGAAATTGAAATGGAGGACCTACAGATTAACGTGGAATCCGAACCAAGGTGGAGGCCTGGCATTCCCCACATTCACAAAATGTCTTGTCAGAGGTGAAGGAAGGGTTTGGTAATCAGATAAATCTGTCCCGGGAATACTTTAAATTCATCCTTCCTTATTATTACCACACTGTTATAAGGTAAGAATACAACCCAAATGGGCAGTGAGATGTGGGGATTTTATTATATCTTGAGGTAAGCAATTTAATTTAGACTAACCAACATTTAGTTTTTTAAATACTTATAATTGTAATAATTACAATACACGATTTGATTATAAATGAAAATGGGCACAGTGACTTTTAGAAATGTATGGAGTGTTTTTAATGGGTCTCTTTTCGGCTGTAGCCTTTTCTCTCAGCATGGATTTCAGAAGCAATATCCACATCTGAGAAAGTCGGCGGATTTGTTCTGCGAGTTACAGGTCACAATCGTGAAACCTTTATACTCTTATTTGAATGTTACCTTACATGATTTATTGAAACATTTGAAGTTCTCCTGTAGAAGAATATTACAAGTTATTAAATTATGTCACCATAAGAGATGCAATTGAATATGAGATTTGTGTAGACATGAAAAAATGGGAATCCAGAATTCTGAGTGAAACTGTACAGACTCAGTCAAAATAGTGGCTGGCTTACAGTTTATATTTGAAAAAAATACACTTTTGTCATTTGGCCTGTGTTACTTAAGGAAGTAAAACGAACAAGTTTTCATATAAATATATATTTTAGCCCTTCCATGTTTTGAAACCTGAAGCCTAAGACTATTAAGAAGTTGGACTTAATAACACACTCATGTATGGTTGGATGAGCTGTTAGAAGCACTGGCTCAAGAGCTTGGGCTTTGGTCCAGATAATCTTATCTGATGACATTTACTTAAATTATGTGATTTTCCATCTTTTCTATACGAATGCTGGAACAGTTCCCAAATTCTTTATTTAAAGCCCATAAATCCAACCAGAGAGTCTATAATGGTCAGTACTGGAGAAAGTAGCTCTTATTTTTACCATCTGTGTATAAATCTGGATAGTAATATTACAAACCAAATGACACACTCNGCTGTAGGAAAGTGGAAAATTTGCTCTTCAAGAAATAATATTTATGGTACTAAACACTTGTAGCAAACTACATTTAATAATTCAAACGCATAAGATAGGCTTTAAAACCGAGCTTAGGACTAAATCTTATTAATAGGCCTATATAAATATGAGTTTGTCTATGTGTTGTCTCTGTTATGTCCCTGTTATGATTTCACACCACCGCGCCAAATTGTGCTGAAATTTTGTATGAACATAGCTACGAGGTTCGGTTAGTATAAAGGCTAATTAAAATGTAAGTCCACGATTTTTTTCAAGATTGAGGTTGCAAAACACGACGACTGTCCTCAGATTCTGCTTATCGTATTTTCATAAAAACAACTTTGGAAGGCTTTTTGCTATAGATTAAATATGACGACCATCTTGAAATAAAATGGAAGCTATATAACACTACTTTTTATCCCGTACAGATCTCTAGATTCTAAAATATTGGAAACCTGATTCAAGTGACCAGCTTGGCTTTATAACATCTATTACATTGTTTTATAATTAAATATTATTACAGGTTCAATCAACTATAAAATACACTTCTTATATCTGCTTACAATGACTTTAAAATGGATATTAACATCTAATTTTAACATTTTATACGTTTTATAAACACATCCAGTACGAATAACTGGTAATTAGCTAGTATTCTACATATAGTCCCCTACGACTAGCTAATTAATTGTATTGTTACACCTTTGCGTACCAAACCCGACACATTTGAGCAGTTGTAAATAAATCAATTAGACCAATCATGATCAATTTGGATAACAACAAATATTTCCTAAGTGCATTTTTGATGGTGCAATTAGAGCACATCCTGAGTGATATGTAACTTGATTGCGTTTATCCAGCGACTAATTAATAACCTAATACAGCAACTTCCTTTAGGTCAATGCGTTAAATAGTGCTGATATATGTTAGAAAACAGAGGGCTTGCTAAGTGAAACCTAGTCATCAAATTTTTCTCAATAGCTAAGAATCAGCACATGTTTCATATGCTATACTCTAGGGGCAAAATATACACGTTTAAGGTGAGGTTATGGGGAACGCGAGAAAATGCCACAGATTTTATAGCAAACAACACATATTTTTTTTTGTCAAAAGAAATCAAATATCACTCTAGTAGATTATTATTATTAGCACCGCGTCTTACTACCCATTCGGGTTATACGCACTTACGTTATGCACGTTCTTCATTTATGTGGTATCTCCCCTAATGCGAGTGCATTTCCTCCTAAAACCCCATTTTATTACTAGACCTTTAGTTCAGCCTTTAAGAGTAAGTTCTATTAGATAAGGATGGATATCAAATTAAAAGATATGAAAAAGATAGAAATTAGATTATTAAAATAAATTATATTGACAATATTAATTAAGTGTATTATTTATGAAGAGTCAATGGACAGAGTGGCAAAGTTGTTGTTACAACAGAAAATCAATTACAATCAATAATTGTGAGTAAAAAATAAATTATGTAATGAGAAAAAGTTTTTAATTAGGTTAAAAGTAATAAATTGAACCATTAAAAACACATTAAAAATGTGAGTCGAAAAAGTACATATACAATAAAACAATAAAACATATTAAAATACATGTGTTATAGACAATTAGTTAAAATAAAATAGGGTGTATAATATTGATAAACAATATAAAATTATGGTTAGAAATAGAGTTCCATATAGAATTGAGCCTAGGCTTGCATAAAAGTTTTTAGTTGGTTTGTTATAAAAAATTTATAAAAATTATTCTATTCAGGATTTTATGTAATTACATTTTAACAACCCATAAATATATTAAGACAAGTGTAGATGAAACATGGGATAGTATAGATGAAACTTATAATATAGTGTAATAAGATAAAAGTCAAATGACACAGATTGGAATTTTGTGAAAACAAAGAAATTTTTTTTTATATATAAGTTGAAATCTATTCTTATCTGGGAGAATTTGAATTCCCTTGTTCCTTGTGAATGGGGGTGGTTTAATCACAATTCCGACATGTTTCGGCGCTCGATGGCACCATCCTCAGGTCATAGATGAATCCTGAAATGAGTTCTTTGCACGAAGAATCGAGTAGAACAGTACAGTTCAACACATGTATTTTAATATGTTTTATTGTATATGTACTTTTTCGACTCACATTTTTAATGTGTTTTTAATGGTTCAATTTATTACTTTAAACCTAATTAAAAACTTTTTCTCATTATATAATTTATTTTTACTCACAATTATTGATTGTAATTGATTTTCTGTTGTAACAACAACTTTGCCACTCTGTCCATTGACTCTTCATAAATAATACACTTAATTAATATTGTCAATATAATTTATTTTAATAATCTAATTTCTATCTTTTTCATATCTTTTAATTTGATATCTATCCTTATCTAATAGAATATATATTGTTCCTTACTACAAATAATTATGTATTTTATGAATTTAAGAGTAAGTGTTGGGTTATTTCCCTCACGCCTTACTGCCCATCCGGTATTTACCCGTTTTTATCATACTAGTGGGATAGGTATAAAGAAGGTAGGATTTTGAGGAAAATGTATTCACATTAGCGTGGAGGGAGAGTGGGAAACTATCAACGTTAATCAAGACCCAACACATCTGACTGGGATTCTAACTTAGACCATACCTTCATATGTAAACATTATTAGATGTACCAGACATTTAGTCCACGTGCCCACCGTTGCGTGTATGTAGTCTGGTAATTAAATAAAGGAATACAAACTTTACTAAAGATTCTATTAGTTTTTGGCACAGTGCTGTTACTTTACACAATTCGTTTACAAAAAAGAACAATTGGCTACTGGCCAAATGTTTTTTGAAGATTGAAAGATCAAAATATAAATATAATTTTATTTTATTATATCTTAAATTTGTACTTTAAATTGAAAGTCTCCTCCAATATTTTTCTTTCATGATGACAAAGATTTATGGACCTCAAAATTATATACCCAATTTTATAAATTAAAAAATAAGAAGACGTTAGTTATTTCAACATGGC
Source organism: Timema monikensis (assembly GCA_902151445.1). Lineage (NCBI taxonomy): Eukaryota > Metazoa > Arthropoda > Insecta > Phasmatodea > Timematidae > Timema > Timema monikensis. Next base: position 209,324 of record CABFVZ010000943.1, read on the forward strand.
TATCATGTAAAATAATTTAATTTTCAGCCTGATAATATTTGAAAACCAGCTCCATTCTTAACTGACATATTTTTTTTAAAAATCTTCCAGTTTATATTCTCAGATGGTAAAATATTTACGTATTAAGATGGATCGTCCTATACGTTAGGATGATGTATGCTCAGTCTCAAATACTTACTATTCACTAGATTATAGAAAATTTAAGTGATTTTCTAAAAAAAGATTTAAAATATTCTATATTAAAGTGTAAAAGTAAAGTAGGTTTTAATATAACAATACAGAATAAGTTGTCAATTAAATAAAGCCAATGATTAAAATAGCTGGAGAGTGGTTTTCTAATATAAATAGTATTTTGTCTATTTCTTTAAGCCCAATAGACAACAAGAAAATCCGAGTATAAAACTTCAATAACAACAACCATATGACAGGCTTTGTTTCTTTTACTATGTTCAACCAAACCTGAGACACTTTGGTTCGAACCCTGGTAAGTTATAATTAATTTATTTTATTATTATATTTAATAAAATATTTTAAGCTAATTTCTTCCTTTGTTTTACAAGAGAAGATCTAAACTTGGTAATTTTTTTTAAGGTGGGTTTTGTCTACACATTCAATTTCTGAGATGAAATTATGGTCTCTTCAAGGCTTCATTATTAATTATTTACTTTCTCACTCTATGTGATAAACAATACCGATGCAAATTTTATATTTTTTTGTTAATTAAAAACTTAAAAAAGGAAAACAAAGCTTGATAAAAAAAAAGCTCATCGAGTTTACAATAGAGTTGCTTTTGCCCGGCTTCACACACAAAAAAAACAAGTAAGGGCTAACATTAATACCATGCTAATTTATTCACAAATAAAAGCAATTATCCATTAAAGTATGAATGGTATTTTTATTTAACTGGAATACAGGAACAAGTAACCAAAATTACTTACTAAACTTTTGTATCACGTTTACTCAAAAAAACAGTTTATTATCTATTTAAATTATTATTAATACTGTAATATTATACTGTAATTATCATTATAAGATGATGGATTAAATAGCAAAACTATTATATTTGTTAGTTATGGATATAGCCTCATCTAGATATAAAATTCTTTAAATTTAAAAATGACATCTGAACACGGGAATAGAACCCGGGACTCTTGGCGTACTAAGCCAAGGGTCCAGGGTTCTAGTCCCGTGTATAGGTTACATTTTTCAATTTAAAGAACTTGAGCATTATAACAGTTTCTGGAGTATTTCTACCAAAGTACAAAATTAAAATTATTATTCAAACCAATATTAATATTCATATAATAGTATATAGCTATATAAACTATTTGTATACACTTAGACCTTTATATATTTAACTATATAGTCTATAGTCTAAAGTAGTACGAAAGGTGTGTGTTTGTGCTCGTTTATAATTAGTTATAAAAGAAACATAGACACATTTTATAGTTAGTGCACCTATTAAACCAGCTATTAACGGTTTTAATATATAGAGTACCTATAAAGATGTTTGTTTACTGATAATGTATCCACATTTGCAGGGATATTAGTTGGGGAAATTATGGATACAAATTACGTATGGAAAAACCATTCGATTCTCACCCTGCCAGGATTCGAACCCATACATATCCTTCATTGATTTCCAAAGGCAGCGTGAACCCAATACTTGAGACTTAAGAAAAATAGTTAACTACGTGTTAAATAAAAAGTTAAGGTAAAACACATATTACATACATCCCTAAGACGATTATATTTCAGTCATGGGGTCTTATTTTCAAACCCTACTAAGGGCAGCCCCCCTCGTCAACTCTATCCCTCCCCTCTACTCATCCTCTGACGTCACAGTAGGACACATACCGGGCGTATTGATCCGTGTCGAAAAATAGGCCCCTCCTGACCTCCGCCAACAGTAGGCCGACCAGACCTTACAGCACTCTTGGGCAGGTGACGTCACAATCTAGTTCACTCGCTTTTCTTGAATATTCATGAGCGAGAGAGAGAGAGAGAAAACTGAAAGCGCACACAGAACAGCCTTTTCTTTTTTTGCTAAAGGCCTGCTTGGTTTTTTTTATATATATTTCAGAATATTACACCATCCTAGTGAAAGGGGAAAAAGAAATATAAATTCTCTCTTAGACCTTTTTCATTATCTCTGGAGTTTTTCAAAGTTTAATGTTTACTTTACTTACCAGCCTTACTTTTATTTATTTTCTTCTACGTTTGCTCTTTTCAACAGTCACTCGCCTTATTTTATTCTCTCTACACGCGCTCTTCTGCAAACACTTGTCTAAGCACAGTTTTAAAAATAGCTCGTTAATAAAGGCTATTATATCACTATCATCATCAATACTCTCATTCAAACACTGAAGTTTTCAGCTCTTTATTGTCAGCAATAAAACTGTCACAAATGTAAATATTCAAGTTAAACGCACACCTTCTAAAAGTCAGTAGTTTAAATTAATAATAATAAATTATTTGATTTGATCAATCGATTCAGCTCAATGCTACACTCTAATTCAGACTAACCATAGTGGGGGCTAAACAGTCTGTCATTAGATTTGCTTTGAATTTGGGTAAAGTATACGAGGAGATCATAGTTATAAGCCCGGCTGCTTACACTGGTAGTATTTTCCCATCCTGTCTCCATGCTAATGCAGGTGCGGTTTCTATAAACTTCCCTCCTCACCTTTATCTCTTTAATTAATGACGTTATTATGTGTGCCTAGCATGACTGAATAGTGTGATGTGGTGAAAATAAAATGTTATTAAACCTTGTATTGAACGCGCAACTGAATAAAACGTATGTTATTATATTGAATGATTTAACGAAAGAGTATGGTTTTGAGAATTCGGTTACATGCTTACGTAATAACATAACCAGTAAACATCTAACATATTTACAAATAGTTGTACTATATTTCTAATAGAACGGGAATGTAGGAACAACCTTAAAAAAGAATAAAGTTTTTTTAAAAATCTTAAGGTGTGAGTGTATGTGATGCGAGTTAATGACAGTGTTTTTATAGATCACATGACTTGACATATTATTGCGTGAAACTTGATCTAGTAAAATTTTAAAAACGTCTGATCCCTTCTATGAAAATTGAGGTACATATACAAATATTGCCGGGCCCTCGTGGGGAAGTAACTCTGTACTGAATGACACAAAAATAGAACTAAAAGGGTTTCCTTACTGGGAGAGCAATAGTCCTGAGGGAAGGGGGGGGGGACTCTTACCCCCTCACTATCCGTATTTGTTTCCAAGTAACCAGGGAAAAAACACAAATAAATGAACATTTAAAGACAGAAGATTACTGGGCTTTCAACCCAATTGAAATATATAAAACTCGCAACATAATAGATCTAAAATATATATAATTCTTAATACTTCTAAAAACACCCCCTTCGCTTTTGGTAGTGAAATAAATAATTATAAAATTTCCTTTATTTGTCAGCCTTATTATTTATTGTTACTAGAAGATCGTTTCAATGCCAAAGTTATTTTCAATATTTCCTGATTTAATTTCTTATTTGGATTAAAATAATGTGAAATCGACTACAAATAATTTTTTGGAGTAACGTTTCCTCTGTGGAAAATATTATATAACCTAACAAACAAACAAAAAACCTGAATAAAGAGGTTGATAATAAAATATTTTAATCTATATAATATTTATTATATCAAATATGGAAATTATGTATTTCAAAATCTCTTATATAAAGAATACAATACTCTTTAATGCTTTGGTAAGTAATGTCAGTTTTAAAAATACGTTTCAGATTAATGTTTAATTCAATCCAATGGGATGATAGAGTTAATTATGTTATTAATTTAATAACATAAGGAAGAGGATAAAAACTAAACAAGAAGGTAAAACTGTCGTATACTGTGTTTATTTTCTGAATCTAAAGCGAAAAAAGTGAGGTTGTATCCATTTGACAGGTTGAAGAAGATTGATAGATCACCCTTGGCTTCGTATATTCATCCTGGTATGGGAACCATTACAAGTAACTGCATATATAAACGTGACTAGGTATGTAACTTAATATTGGCCAAATCATGTGGCTATATATGTGTCAGATCCAATCAATCAATCAATCATGCAAAAACTAGTCCTGTTAATAGAATTCGCTTTGCTCGTCCCCCAATGAGTTTTCTTTGCAAGTGGATGTAAACTAATGTAATTCCAGAGCCGTTTATTGATAGGTCTTACCATTTAAATACAAAATACCTCCGACATTTTGAATTTTTATCGGGGGTTAGACATTAAAAAAAAAATCTTTTTGTAATTTTCCCGTTGGTTCAGGCTAGAAGCTATAAGTTTACCAAATTTCGAGTTTCTAGCTAATCTGGAAGTTGGTAAACAATGTCAGTGAGTGAGTCAACCGTGTGGCTTTATAGTAGTATAACTACCCACACAGCCAACCCATCAAGAGAAAACTCTTAACACCTTCAAAAAAGTATTAATAACCCACCCCCCAACAGCTTTTATTTGTGTGTTTTGGATCCGCATCAAAAAGTGCCAATTCCCTACAAGACTTGATGTTTGTCCTTCACGCCTGGTTTGTGACATGTGTCGATATTGACCAGCTTTGTGGCGATCTCATGAATAAAATGACCGGTCCAGCTATCAAATGCTACAGTAGATCATAAACTGTTGCGACATCAAAACGATGAAAAAGATTTTTATTCATGACTAAATATGCAAACACACTCCAAACGTCATTTGTATGTTTTGTTTGTGTTACGTTTAGTGAGCAAAGCTAGGAATTGACGACACAACAGTAATTATCAACCGTACTAATTTATTATTAACGGCTGGCAGTGGAATATGTGAGATGGTGAATTTGAATATCAAATGAAAGACATGGATTCGATCCCTTACAGTAATTTAGATATATTCTCCACCGAATTTTCAACATTCTTTCAAGCCAAATTTGGAAAATATTCTTAGAATATATACGTAAATATATATATATAACTTCCCTTTGGGGTAGTATCTCTTAAGTCATCCACATAAATCAGAATATATGTATATATATATATATATAAATATATATATTATTATTATTATTATTATTTAATATGTGACGTACTGTACATGTTAAATATAAGCTCAAGTCACTTCAAGACAAAGTATAATTTTCACCAAATTGAGTTAGGGCTACCATCTGTTAAACAATCAAGAGACTTTTCTAATGCACTTTAGATAATGATTAAAAGAGGTATCTGTCTTATTTAAGTTATTTTTTTCAAAAAGGAATTCCTGGTGTCCCTTTGAGGTCTAAGTTATAAAATTTGTTGTGCGATTTTCCCCCTTTCCCTCTCGTATCCTTTTAAGAAAGGTATTATTTAGTTAAAACATTTTATATTAAAGTATGACTATTATAATAGGCTTAGTCCCACAAGTACCACCTTATGAGCCATTTTGTAAGATATTTTTATCAATATATTATTTATTTAGGATTAATATATATATATAAGCCTATACCAGATTTTGATTGATAATTTCAATAGCCATCTGCATATTTATACTAATGAAGTTTGAATGAGTAAGGTACTGTACATTTAGAGTATATTTATTCCTAATTCCACGGAGGAAGGTTGGTAAAAACCTGATTAAAACCACTTCAGCACTTCCTTCCGGAATTAAATCACTAGCCTCCCCATCTACAGAAAATCGAAAATATGCCTTTGTTCTCGTGTCTAGCGTTGTGAGTCATAGTTCTTATCGACAGAAAGTTATTTTTGGCTATTTTAATCAAATAGGCCTATCTAAATTTGCCATAAAATAGAAAATAATTGATAGAAAATGTTTTAAAAAAATTCTTGTATATTAAAATCAAATTAAAACTTTTCTCCTTGGAAATAAACCCTTTTCTCAACTGAAAAAGCTACATCTGTTCCTTTGGGAAATTATTTCCTATTTTAAACTTCGTACAGATGTCAAAACTTTTCCAAAATGTTCTTGTTTCTGTCGTAAACTTAATTACATCTAGAGACGAAATAGTTGCTTGGTTTACTTCACAGTTAAATATAAACCACATGGTTTTAGTATCGTTGAATAAAGGAAGTTTTCTTGGTTTGTTTCGGTAAAACAAAACTGTTTTACTCAAATCGGTGATTGCGACGACAAATCCTTCCTTAGATATGTATTTTGTACATGGATCTCCATTCTCCTTCTATGCAAATGCTGGTTAAGCCCACTTCTATCAATTTTACCATCCTCCTTCATACCCCATTAGTGTAAGATTCTGATATCTTGGATGGGTAGAAACTATAAATAAACAAAGTACAGGAATAATAATAATAATAATAATAATAATAATAATAACAATATTGTGACAGGAGTTAACTCTTCTATAATCTCTTAGTTTAGAGTTTGAAATACAATTTTTGAGTAATTACATATTTCATCTGAAGCTACATTTTGTCCTTCCCTTTAGTGGGTATACTATTTAAGGCTTCAGTCTCGCCTGGTCTAGTTTCCCGGTAGCTAGAGATCGGGGCTCGTATTCGGGCCAGGTGTAATGAGGTGATTTCACTAAAATAGTTTTCCCCATTCTTACAATTCTATAAGTATTTTTTAAATGAAAAATCTATTTTTTTATCTTTGTTTGTATTTATTTTTAAATCGGGTTATTTGACGTGCACTTTCTGAACCGACAGTATGTATCAACCCACAAATTATAAACTAACTTAAATCTGGAACAGACACAACATCTCGTACCACTGCCATGAATCTGATACCGTGAAACTGAAACCCACACTGAGAATTGAGCCCGGGACCCTAAGATCTCTAGACAGATACGCTATCAACTTAGATGCAGATCTAGACTAATTAGTTCATCATACATCTAAATAATGTACTGTACATAATGTAATTTATTTATTTATTATATATGAAATTAATATATATGTGAAATAAATATTTAGGTTATACATATTAAAAACCAATTACCTACCCGCTTCGGTGGCCACATGTTCTTCGGCACAACTCTCGCAATAGACTAAACTGTCCAAGACAGGAATATCAGAGTTCGAGCCTGCTCAAATGTACTGGGAGTGGTTCTTCTCAAATAGTTTTTTACTCGCCCTCCATACAAATGGGGGTACACTCCTTCTAAATTCAATATTCACAATTCCTAGAACATTTGTATAATTGCTACATAAGCGTATAAACCTAACGGGTAGTAAGACGCGGTGCTAAATCAAATTAAATAAATGAAAAAAAAAATAGGAAAATATATTCAAGCTGTTCAGGTATGGGAAACAAGTAATTATTTGAAAAAAAAAGGTAAGCAAAGGCTAGTCAAAAAATACAAATATAATCATAATCTTACTAATATTATGATAGTTCATTTGATTTGGGTCTTTTGTTGTGAAAATATGTGATTACATTTTCAAAGCAATCTTTATTATTATTTTTAGCACCGCATCTTACCACCCATTCGGGTTATACGCTTATTAACTATTTAATCTCTAATCTGTATGAGATGTGAAGGTTGAATTTTTATTAAGTGTACCTACATTTGCGTGGAGAAAGAAAGAGAGATGGGAAACCATTTAGGAAAAACCAGCCTCAGTACACCTGACCGGGATTGAACCACGAGCTCCACGTCATCAACAGTCTAGTATATTGTGAGAGTAACGCCTTAGAGCATGTGGACACTGAAGCGCGTCGCATTATCATGATTATTATCATCACCATTATTATTAAGAACGTTAATTTCAGTTTGGTTTATCAGCGACTTAAAACTAAACATAATAACAGGAAGGGGTGTAATCTTGAATAAATGTACCAATATTTGCCTAAATATATGATCGTAAATCACATTTAGGGGAAATTCCACATTAGTAAAGTTCGATAAAGCATTGAATTATGTCTGCTTAATCAGTATAAAGAAGGATAATATACATTTAATTATATCTTCCCCACGTGTATTGTTTCATAAATATCATTAAAAATTACTAGAAACGCGATTGTTTTATCAGCAATCTAGGGTCTCGTTTTTCTTCTCAAAGACCAAAATCTATTTTAAATATCTGATCTAGAATATAATGGTAAAATAAGTGAGCATTGATTGGTATTGGTAAAATAAGTGAGCATTGATTGGTATTATAGTTCTATCATATGGCAAGAGATAACAGTGGAAGTTAATAGTGACATTCAATATGTTTGTAACATACAATTACCATTTAAACACAAGATTAATGTAGGGAAAATAGGAAGTGATATGTGAGATCAGGAGAAAGAAAAATTATTTAGATAGAACTACGCCATTAGTTTAGATTACCAGATGTATGATTTGGACTCTACTGAAAATTTAATGTTTATTGTCGTTACCGAAATATAGATATAAATATATATTTATCATTCCAAATGACTTTTTATTATAACAAAGTGAAGTGTAATAATATTATATCAAATTTTTAACAAATTTTATTTAAATCCATTTTATATATAGTGAAACAATTTTCCCTTTAATGCCTGAGTAGAAACACAATATGGATATAATACATAAATATAAATGTTAGTATTGATGGTCAATCTATTGTGAGTCTATTGTGAGAGTTGTGCCTAAGACCATATTTGTTTATATATACATATATATGATATATTTATATAAAGGATGTCTACCATGAACCTCCAAAATTTTAAGCACATACAGTTCAGTACAGTGGCGTTTCATGGTGGACACTCTGTGTATGTATACATACGCATGTATTTATATATATATATATATATATATATTAATATATATATATATTAATATACAAATAAGTGTATAAAATAAATTGTTAAATCAACAAACAATGCTTGATTGGATCATAAATTAAAAAATGTTAAAGATTACATCACAGTAATTGTAGTGTAAAAAGTTATGAAAAATTGAATAAATTAAAGGAAAGGGAAAAATTTTATTTTCCCATAAAACATTAAATAATAAACAAAACATTATAACAAATGAAAAAGAGAAACATTGAAAATTGCCAAATAAATGTATAATATTGTGTTAAAATTTGTAAGGTTGAAAAATATTCACACAACGAATAAAATGTAGCACCTTGCCAACATTAATATTCCTACAGTCACTAAATAGGTTAAAATAATTGAACAGTCATAGTACGTAGAAAAACGATGTTTTTGGAAAAATTGCTATGCAAAATAATATACCTAATTAAAGTCAATAGTTGATGACAAATATATTTAAAAACTATTAAATTATCAATATAGTGCAAATAAGTAGGAGTTTTTCCAAATTAAGGTTCAACTCAATCATTATTTCTTCCTCCAGAGTGATGTTATATTCAACTCAATCATTATTTCTTCCTCCAGAGTGATGTTATCTTCAACTCAATCATTATTTCTTCCTTCAGGGTAATGTTATCTTCAACTCAATCATTATTTCTTCCTTCAGGGTAATGTTATCTTCAACTCAATCAATACTTATTCCTCCATAGTGATGTTATCTTCAACTTAATCATTATTTCTTCCTCCAGGGTAATGTTATCTTCAACTCAATAATTATTTATTCCTTCAGAGTGGTGTTATCTTCAACTCAATCATTATTTCTTCCTTCAGGGTAATGTTATCTTCAACTCAATCATTATTTATTCCTTCAGAGTGGTGTTATCTTCAACTCAATCATTATTTCTTCCTCCAGAATGATATTATGACCAAAAGAAAAAAGGCATCCTCGTATTTAATCATTCTTAGCTTGTGTTAATCGTTTGAATGAAGATAATTAATATAGAATCATGATAATATAACAAAATACTCTATATTTTATTTATACTCATCAAAACAGTTAGTTGATTTTGTACATCTTCAAAGAGGTGCCTTTTATAAAGCACGAATCTATTTTTTATGCAAATGTTTATAGACCTGTATTTATTATTATTTTTATTTTAATTTCATAGGTGTTGACAATATATATTTAAAAGTGACGTCTGTAGAATGACCTGAAGAATGATTGCGTGAAAGTAGTTATAGCAACTTTTCTAAATGTCAGATGGGGTAAGTACAGTTAGGCCCTTGTAGCACAACACTGTTCTGATCCACGCTGCCAATATTGATCATCCAATGTCAGACCACGGGCCTAACAATTACCACTATTGGACACATAAATATTAGTGAGGGAATCCCCTGCGGTGTTCCCAACACGACTATGTGGGCCAGCTCTAATGAAATTGTTAGGAAAAGTTGGGGGAGTTTTTTTACTGACCTTTGCTATTGAAACATTGTAGGTAGCGCACCTACGTGTTTTTGTGTTTTAACCTCGGTAACGAACCATTTTATTGGATCCCATTTTATCTATATAAAAAAATTTAGCTGACCTTTGCTTTTATGTAAAACTGTAACCTCTGTAACTAAACACTTTGTGAATAACTATGCAATGTTAATTGAGCTGCTGTGTTTCATACTTTGATATTTTTTTATATAAACCATTCTGAGTAAATTAAAACGTGGGTCAAATAATTTACTTTGATTTTACACATATTACTCCCATCGGTGGTCGCGTGGTCTACTGCATCACACTCGTGTTGGACTATATTGCCATTGATGGGATATGGGGGCTCAAATACCGTTCAGGATTATTTAGAGTATTTTAACCTAAATAGCTTCACAATCTTCCTTCACGTAGATGTGGGTACATTTCATCTACAATTATTATTATTCATCCCTATTATATCAGCAAAAGTAATGTATTCGTATAACCCAAATGGCTACTGATAAATAAAGAAAATAAAGTCGTTGACATATTTAGAAGCAATTAAGTTAAATTAATATTTATGAATCTATTAAGAACACACGAGGGTAAATAACTTTTAAAAATAAATACACTCGTTTTGATTTAGAGGTTCATGTCTTACTCGAGCGTCGAAGTTTTCCAGGTAAATACTCTTCCTAAGACTGTGCCACACGATGTAGGTGGACAGTGGCGTGGTGTGAAATGTTTCTAGAGTAGGTTGAACTAGTGTGCCTCTATATTATTCAATCATTCAGTAGATATCTCGTTGGGCAGGTATCAAATAAAATAATTAATTCCCACGTATATTTAGTCAAATGATAAACAGAGAGGGGAGAAAGTTTTACTGGTACAGTTTAGACAAGCTCTACATATTCTGGCAAACCTCCAAGACACGACACTGGAAGACTCTGACAATTAAGAAATATAATATTATTATTATTATTAGCACCGCATCTTACTACCCGTTCGGGTTATACGCACTTACGCTAATGTGTAATGGTAGGGTGATTGTAGAGATGAAATGAAGGACCTACAGTTTAACGTGGAATCCGAACCACGGTGGTGGCCTGAAGAAATATAATAAATCTACTTTAATTTACCAATAGGTCTTCAGGTACCAACTTCTATTAATATTATCATTCTGTTAAATTAATTATAATAATTGAGTTAGGTTTTGTCAATGCTCATGAAGAAAGCTAGCAAATTATAGCCTAGTATAATTTCATTAAATATTCATAATCCCCTTTAAATATTTACATAAATATACGATAATAAATACACCCTGAATATAAATAAAAGGGTATTTTATTATTTTCACGCAGGACAGTTAGAATATTACTATGGTAACTGATAAACTTTTACACAAGTTATTGAAAGAATAAAATTTGTCACAAGTCGCTTATAAATAGTTTTCAGCATAATGACTTCAAAGCATCAACACTTTTGACTTGATAATATTCTAATACTTTGGTTTAGAAAAAATACACACACAATAATCATACACGCGGGAGTTTAGGTGTACCTTGATAGACTTTATTTTACATAGTTATTATCTAATATAATTAGTTTATCTATCTCTTTCGATGAAATTCACATTGATTACTTACTGATTGTTTACAGCACAATTAAAAAAGCTACATTTTTCAAACAGAAAGTTGTAATTTTTTCACTTCAATCTTGGTGTAAAATTCCCGATCACCACATTTATTATATTCCGAAAATTGAAAAATGACACCTGGAGACGGGAATCAAACCCGGGGCCTTTCGCTTAGTACACTAATGCTCTAGCCACTGAGATATCCACGAATCGTCCTGTGCCCAGGGTCATTCTTCATTCATATTTTAAGGCAGATTCTATGATGAACGTATGGAAATCGTCGGCTACAAATTTGTGATTTTTTAAGATCAAGAGCTATTAGATAACGCAGCCACCTTCGATTTGCTAGTTGACTTAGTAATGCCATTTGTACTATTATTATAATTGTAAGGGATTGCATATTTAAGATTCAAATAGCCATAGCTATTATTTATGCTTTTTAGTGCGGATTACTCCATCAGGTATCATATTTTAGTGAGGATTATTCCATCAGGTGTTATTTTTCAATTTTCATAAAATGATACCAAATGGAGTAATCCTCACTGGAAAGCATAAATAATAGCTTTGGCTATTTGATTCTTACATTTACTATAGTAAACTTAGTTTTGAATTTGATTATAAGGTCGATTACCTCGATAAAGGTAAAAAAAAAATCTAGAATATATTCAATATTTTAAGATAAACTAAGAACAATATATTTATAGTTGACACTTATTCTTAAAAATGTATATTAGTGACCAAAAATAAAGTGTGTAGGATAGTAACAGAAGAGATTAGGAACTTATCTAAGAAATTTAATCACAAAAAGAAATCTTGGGGGAAATAGTACTTTTACCAGTGCCATCATTGATAACATAAAAAAATTACTTTGTAATTTCTCTTTGTGCTAGCACCAGCAACGTTGAGTGTCAAAAGCAATATTGGCAATTCTCTTTCACATATAATTGAGAGATAATTAGCCACTACACGAAAAGTGTTCAAAAGGAAATAATAGCTGATGCTCCTACAAAATATATAAATCTAATGGAAAGCTAAAAAGCCATAGACATATGGCTGATCAAACTCTTGATGTAGTACGAGCTGTACATCCAATATTCCGAAGAGTGGCTGTTTCTGATATTTATAAATTATGGTGTGTAAGGACCTGGAACCATAATGTGTCGATCATTGTGATAATCTATTGTCGATGTTCAAAGAAACAGATAAAAGGCTCTAACCACACTGAAATACTAAGTCATTAATGCTGTTTTCCATTTCAACTGTGGAAGTTTAGAAGGGGAGGTAAGCCTTTTCAAGAGGATGGGCACACAGTACCTGGACGAAAAAATCTATTAAATGACTGGTAAAGGTGGACAACACTTACAGAATATCAGAGCAAAAATAACGCAGAATATATCAAAGAGTATAAAAAAAGTAGTTAAGACAAAAACACCTATGAATAGAGTGAAACCTATCAAATTGAATGAATGATTTTTAAATAAACGGTAAGGAACAACGCATGGACTTTCTCGCTCTGAACTCTTTGATTATTATTATTTTATCTGTATATTACATTTCTTGGTAATTAAATCTAAATTATTTACATTTACAATCAGAATAATGAATTGATTCATATACCCTTATAAAATCTAAGTGATTAACTAAAAACATTTTATAAATAAATGGTACGGAGCTCGCCATGGACTTTCTCGCTCTATTGTTTGAAAACGGAGATATTTACTCATAGCTCGTAATATATGTGAATCGAAATAATATACACTAGCAAACCCAAGCATAAATTGCATTATACTTATGTACAACTTTTTTTAGTCCTGGTTTCAAATTATATAATTTTGTTTTTAAAGAATTAATGTCCTCATTTGTATGTTTTTGGACCGATAAAAATAGATCAATTTTGGGTCCACAAGGGTCAACACTTCGTATAAAAATTTCTACTTCCGGTTAAAATTTTCGACATTTTATTAGGTGTTGCACATCTTCATGGCATCCCATTGCTATTAAATTTCTCATTTATAAATTTTGAGCAATAAAAAACGTAAATATTGACTATTGAGTCTAAAATGTATATAGATAATTGTTGTACAAACATTTCTCCTAAGAGGTTTAAGGAAAAACAACATAAACTTTTAGAGACTTACTTATATTTAATTACTCTATGGCATTGAAGAGTTATTGCGTTAAAACTTAAGTAGTATCTCTCTACAACTAATGCCAACTAAATTGTATTAATATATTTGACAATATCTCAGAAACTGTTGGATCTATAAAAATATATTTAATATAAAAGTGTTTATTTTTAATAGTTATACACTTTTGCAATGATAATTTATTTAGTATTTCAAATAGTTGCAGAGATACGTAAGTTTCTGCTTCTGTAAAAAATCCTAAAATTCATTTCCATTGTAAAATGAAAATATCCAGTTAATGTATAATCTTAATCAACACCTAGATACGAATTTTAATCAAAATCGTTTGAGTCGATTTTGAGAAAATCAATTATTTCTCTTTTCGCCCTTTCTTAAACTACTTTTAATTTTAAGTTTAAACAGACACACAGACAGACGTCATTACAAAGAACACTTTTTAGGGTTTTGGGGGTCTTGAGACGTCGACATCCATCAACATTTCAGATTACACTGTAAGAAATAATCATAAATTTTCAATACAACAGTATTGTATTTCTCCCATACTTTTTAATATACCATACGGACATCGGAATTTTCCCATATGTCTATCGAACATTTCCAATGCACCCAAAAGTATCCATACATTTATATGGGAAAATTTCAACTTGAATGGGAAACACCGATTTGTAGCTCAATGCGCATGCGCTATAATAGAAAGAGAGAGAGAGAGACACGTTTGTCTTCAAGTTCAGAAGAAGTTCGCCATATTTGTTTAGTGAAGAACATAGTGTAAATAAAAAAGTTATCGAATTATTAATTTTTTTGTTAAAGGAGTATATTTGCTGCTGTATTTTCTCACCAGTTTGTGAAGAACAAGTTAATTATTTATGAATATAATTCATGATGTGAAAAATGGAGGAATTTCGCTTGTTTAACCTAACTTTGTAATAAGAACAAAACACCACGTGGCAGTTGTTTATTTTGTGATTCAAATTGTTTTCATCTTGTATAGAGATTGAGCTATCATTTTCCTACATGTGACTAAAGCTTAGTAAAATAGGTGTATCATTTGTAATATCGAAAAAGATTAGGTATCCTACCAAACTATTTTATTAAATTAAAATATAGGCTATTGCTGAATAGTAGCGCACTTTTACCCTAGTACACTTTATTTATTTAAAGGACGTAAGTCCTTTTTGATGTTGTCTTAATTCTTTTAAAGTGATCTGATGTGATCTGCTCCTTATGTGCACTTATAGGTAAAAAGATTTTAAAGTGCCTAAATAAGTATTATTTGTATGGTATGGGAAAAATTCCAATCAAGTATATAAAAATCACAATCTTAATGGCGGTCAAATATTAATTTTTCCATACACAGGTATGGGAAAAATACCAACGAAATATAAGAAAAATACAATCAACATAAAGGAGAAATTGTATTTTTTCCATATCCAAAAATGGGAAAAATACCGACCCAGTATATGAAAATTACTACCGACGTGTGGCACTTTTCCCATGACTGTGTATGGGAAAACTTCAATACTTGTATGGGTTAA
>CABFVZ010000943.1:227509-241935 GCA_902151445.1 Timema monikensis
CCAAACCCTTCCTTCACCTCTGACAAGACATCTTGTCAATGTGGGGAATGCCAGGCCACCACAGTGGTTCGGATTCCACGTTTAACTGTAGGTCCTTCATTTCATCTCACAATCACCCTACCATTACACATTAGCGTAAGTGCGTATAACCCGAATAGGTAGTAAGACGCGGTGCTAATAATAATAATAATAGCTGGCTGTAGGTTGAATTCCGGCTAGATGTAGTGAGTTGTGTTTTAAAAATTGGTTCCGCATTGGTTCCAAAGTAAATGCAGATACGTTTTATCTCTAAATTTTGTCTACCTCATTCCTAAGCCCATTGTGTAAGTATAACAATACCCCAGACGTGTATTAAGACGCGGTGACCAAAAATATAAATAAATGTCACAATGCACCCTACAGACTTTCTCTCGCTTTTATCTTAAAATATACATTTACAAAAAAACAAACTCTGAGGATTTATGAAACAAAAATATAGGATTACACATTGTTGTAAGAAAATTACACCAAAGATCATAGCTGTAATAATATTAAACACTGTTACTTAACTACCCCATGGAATTGGGGACTAGTAACAAAGTTACATACAAATTGAGAAAAGAGAAATATCTTTGTCCACCAAAGAACATACGAATAAAATTAATTTTCAAAGATCTGAAATAAAAAAATATATACATATATATATATATACATGCTTATAGTTCAGAAACTATTTTCTTTGCTCGTTGGGGGATCCACCCTCAAACCCCCATTGAGTTTTATTTGCAATTGGATGTAAACTAACGTAATTCCAGATTCGTTATTGATAGGTCTTACCGTTTAGCCACAAGAGACCTCCAAAGAAAGGTCCTCACCGACTTTAAAGTTGCTTCTCCATTTTAATTGTCTTTTGGGGTTAGTAATTAATTTTTTTAACTTTTTGTAATTTTCCCGTCGGCTACAGGCCATAACCTAAATGTTCGCCAAATTTCAAGTTTCTATCTCATCTGGAAGTGGGTAAACGTTAATGTCGGTTAGTGAGAGCCGTGTGTTGTTCCTTATAGTAGAATAAAATTTCAAATAAATGATATGTATCTTTAATATTGCTACAACTTAACAATGAAATGATATTTCGTATCTCAAATAGTTGCGGATAAATTACAAAAATTGGCAAATCTCCCAAATTTAAAGTAGGCCTACCCTTATATTTATTTACATGAGAAAATGAGAACTGCCATTTTGTTTAAAATAATAACCCATTTCTAGATATAACATTTAATCAAAATAGAGCGAATTTTGAGAAGTTCGGTATTTTCTCTTTTCACCCATCAGTAAACTACCCTTAAATTTAGGGCTAAACATGTAATTCCAAAACACCTCAGGGAAAACCTTATGAACACCTCAGATACTAAGTTTTAGCCATATTGGTAAAATAGTTTCTGTTCTAGCCCGAGGTACAGACAAACAGATGACATTGCAAAAACAACTCTTTAAGTTTCAGGGGGTCATGAAACGTTGACATTTATCAAAATCTCGAGTTAGAATTTTTTAACGATCACAAAACTTCTCTCCCCGAGGTGTCGAGAGACAGTAAAAGATATATAACTATGAAACCCTTTGTTTACAGTGAAATTGTACTACAATTAAATAAGACTTTAAAAAAAGTTTTAGTTTAGATTTTAATTTTGACCAACGTAATTATCGTATCTTAATGAAAATAGGCCTATAATTGACCTAAAATTAGAAACTTTAGCTTTGCCTACGTCATGAATAACCGCCTCGGTGGCGTAGTTGGCTAACGCGCTAGACGTGTAGAGCTCGACTGCTGAGGACGAGGAGATCGAGGTTCGAATCTCGGTCGGGTGAACTGGGGATGGTTTTTCCTAAATGGTTTTCCACTCTCCCTCCACATAAATGCGAGTTCACTTCTTCTAATTTGACCTTCCCAATTCCTAATACAATAGCGTAATTAGTACTTAAAGCGTATAACCCGAACGGGTTGTAAGACGTGGTGCTAATATTATTATTATTATTATTATTATTATTACGTCATGAAAATAATAGACCGTATTCGTATTGTGGTAAGAAAAATCCTTCTCTCTTTACGTATATGCCCTGCAGGCATTTATAATGCCGTAATTTATTCTTCATAGAGCCTGCCATTTTGGACGAGCAAGAAGGGGAGGGTGACATTTGACAAAAACACCAGTCTTAGCGGTCACGTCATATAGAGCTCGGCTCGGCCAATGAAAGTTCAAGCTACAAATGCGATTAGTGCACACATTTCTGTTTCTCTTTGCTTCTACCATTTATCCTCTTGTCTTTATTTGCTGTGGTTTATCCACAGGCTTACAAAAACATATTTGATAAAGAAAGGCTTTAGAAGGTAGCGATACATTTTTGGTGGATCGTGGCAGAGCATACGACTAATGTAACGTTGTATGGCCTAATGAAGTGGGTCAAGGTCAAAGTAGGCTTGTCGAAATTATAGTTTTCTTTTAAGCACGGTGTCATACTACCCGTTCGGGCTATACGCTTATGTTTATTACTTTAATGTGTCAGGGACTAGGAAGGATGAATTTAGAGTATATGTACCCGCACTTGCGTGGAGAGAGTGAAGAACCATTATGTAAAATACCGCAGTACACCCTGTTGGGATTGAACCCTGATCTTCCCATCACCGGCAGACCGATTCATGCGATAGTGATGCCTTAGACCGTGCGACCACCGAATTAACTGATTAATAGTTGTTCACATTAGTTAATAAACTAAAGTGTAGCCCAGTTCTGTGGCCGCATGGTTCAAGGCGTCGCTATAGATATAGGTTAGACTGACGATGATGGTAAGATCGGAGTTTGAATCTTGGCCATGTGTATACTATATATATATATAATTATATTATAATGGAACTGAAAAAGATAGGGTTTAATGAGGTGGACTGGATAGAACTAGCTCGAGATAGGGATAGGGTGTAATGAGGTAGACTGGCTAGTACTAGCCCGAGATAGGGATATTGTGTAATGAGGTAGACTGATAGAACTATCTCAAAATAAGGAAAGGGTGTAATGAGGTTGACTGGATAGAACTAGCTTGAAATAGCGATATGTGGCGTAATTTTGTAGGAGTGGCAATGAGCTTTTGAATTTCTAACGCCATAATATATGTAAATATATTATTTTGTCAAGAAATGTTGGAGGTGATTCACTAGCACTGACACGAACACTTATGAGGCAACTATTAATTCATTACCTGAACTTTGTTTAGTGGCAGCAATGTAAATTGTACATTA
Organism: Timema monikensis; assembly: GCA_902151445.1. NCBI lineage: Eukaryota > Metazoa > Arthropoda > Insecta > Phasmatodea > Timematidae > Timema > Timema monikensis. The sequence continues at coordinate 230,778 of CABFVZ010000943.1, forward strand.
TGTTATTACCTGTTTGGTAGCACCAGTACAAACTGTCAATTGATTTTATTTATGTCCAATGTTAGAAATGTAGATTGTGTACTTATTTTGTGTCTATTTGCTGAAGAGTGAAGTATGAATTGAGAAATTCCTTTTAATTTAAAAGCTATGCTACACATGTCCATCTGCTGGCTTCTATTCCTCTTTACTACATCTTGATCGGTATAAAATAATCATTCAAAGGTATAAAGAAAGGGTATTTGTACAAATTTGCAAAGCCTGCATTAAGTTCTTACGAACCATAATATCAGCTAACAACCTTGAGGATGTTTGTTGTAGAGCAATATAAATATATGTAGCTCTGGACACGCCTTAAGGTGCACTTACGTTACGATAAAATTAGGTAATTGAGAGGTTAGGCCAAGAGTAATGAGTCATATTATTACAAAGATTATTATATTTATTTATCTCCTTCGGAGGGGAAGTAAAGCTGTCGGTCTCGTGTTCATTGTGGCACGTAAAATAACTATTTAAGTTATGTGAAAATAACTTTCCAGGCAAATTAATAGACTCTTTCACGCTTACTCATAGAAATTCAGTGTGGAATGAAACGAGGAACTACCACCCTTCTTAAACTTCCATAGTATGTATGATTTTTACCAGATGGTGAAGGCAGGACTAACCAGCCGAAGGTCTGAGGTCACGGTTGGATCCGGATGAATAGGAATCACATCAAACCAACCTTGGAGTTGCTGACTTAAGATCAAGAAGATATTTCCTGTGGTCAACGTCCTGCTACTCGTCTGGGGCATTCGCATGATACACCAATAGAGTAAGAGTCAGATAGGTAGATTTTAGAGGAAGTGTTTCCACATTCATGTGGGGAAATAAGCCTAATTATAAACCTCAATGTACTTATCAGAGATTTGATTACCGTCCTCCTCTTCACCCTCGGACTAAGATTAAGATCCCGAACTCCCAGTGGTCGATAAACCGGAAGACAGGATTGATGTTTAGTCCACATACCTACCGATATAGGTGATTGTGAATTTCTTATATGAGGTGTTTATAGATGTTAATAATCTCTCTTTCACAAAACATCCGATAGAACAATAATAATAGTTGAGAAACCTATACGCTGGTTTTGTACGGATGTGGATTGTTATAAACTCTTGTCTAAGACTGAATGTTGAGTAAGAGCTGGTTCTCTATGAATGTGTTTTTATTCTTATTATTTTAGTTATTTAAAGACACTCACTGAATCGACTGATTGCATCGACACACACAAATTGTTATGATTGAGAGCGAAAGGGCCTATCAATTTTGCCAGGAAAGGTATTTTCATATTCCTTACGGTGTTCTTTGACATGCCACAATTGACATGGGACCGACGGTTTTACTTCTCCTTCAAAGTAAATTGTCTTACAGATTTTTATCACTCAATAAAAATCTGTTAACCTCGGCTAGTATTGAACCTACGAACATCGGGTTCTGAGGCGAGAACTTTACCCCAAGACCATCGAGGTCTACTGTAATGATATGTAATGGGATCTACTTCTGTCATTAGACCGCATGGGTTATTATATCTTGTGTTTGGAGGTCATCAAACTCTTATAATGGTTTATAGATTGAGACCCAGTTAGAATGATATCAACACCTTTCACTTCTGATGGTGCGAAATAAAATCACCCGCTAAACGAAAGAATTGAGAGTAGTGGGCGTCCATCAAGTTTCCGTGACTCTTGAATACCGTTTGACCCTTAAATCAGCCGTGTCATGGCGAGCGATAATAGTTCGACCTTGCCCAAATATAGTCTTGTACTTGCTCTAATTACTACATTTAGTCTATCTCGAGATCGTAATTACGTCAAAGATGGTGTGGAGATGCCGCCTTTGAACGGATAACCACACCGCAGCTTTCGCCACCGAGATGACCTACATTTAAGCTCCATTGGCTTGACAGTTTACAGCGCATGCGCAGATTAGGTAAAGCCACGGTCACTGTCATGTGTTGACCTTGGGAAAACTTTCATTCTTTTGTTTCTAGAATGAAGTTTGCGGTTCACCATAATTACTCGTCATGTAGTTAAATTTTAATATTGAGTTTTATTTTGTTATTGAATTTACTTTTGTGGTTTTAAATTATGGGAAAATAAATGTTATTATACATTCATACAAATAGTTTATTATAATATGAAACACCATTGACAAAATTGTCCTTTACTATTTCGTACAGAGAAAAATAAAGTATTTTGCTAACCAAAGGAAACACAATTCAAATATAGATTTTGAGCCATGCTAAGAAAACAATTTTTAAATAAAATTGATGTTTCAAAAATTAGTTATCAGTGAACTATCCTTTGGTGATTTTTTATTTAAAAAAATATATTTTATATAACTATCCCCTTTCCCCCAATATCCAATTTGAGCAAAATATTAAGAGAAAATTGTAATACCATTTTAAATTTTAAATTATCATAGATTCTTATATCCTTAAATAAGTTTTTATACCAAAAAAGATGTTAAGCTATATCAATTTACAATTTAAAATACACTTCATTTATACATTAACATAATCTTTAGAACTATTTTTAATAGCATTTTCAAAAATCAGTCTTTAGTAAACTACTCTTAATTTTAAATCTGGATGTAGAATCTTGATTTTAAGCTGAATAATGACCATATAACATCTACATATCAAGTTTGGATGAAACCCATCAAACCGTTTCAGTATGGGCCCAAGATACAGACAGACAGAATCTAGAGAGACAAAATCTATCACTCTTACAACACTTTATCTAAATGAGAAAACAAAGTTGAATTTTTAGATCAGTAATAATAAAATCATTTTATAAATTTGAAGCAAAAATAGAATTAAAAATTGAAGCACCAAAATTATTTTATAAACGATCAAAGAAATAATATTTATATTAGATGTAATCATATTAAATTTTGTTTTAAATATACTAACTAAAATACCACACTTTCCTGTATTTAACTTTGATAGCAACTAGGCGAGCCTTTATTTATGTTCACAGCTTCTTACTACCCGTCTGGAATTATTTAAAATGTTAGTTATAATCTAAACTCATAGAAGTGGTGCTTCTAGGGTTTTTCCTCTAGAGTTTAAATTAATGTTTATACAAATAGACGTGCCTCGACTCTAGAAATAACATTACAAAAGTAAATTGATGGTACTTGAATTTGTTTATAGAAATATACTAGCAGTCATAACATATTCAAGTTCTAAGAGACCATTAAAAAGTTTCAATAAGTAAAAAAAGAATAGAAGTTTTATTTTATATTATTTATTTAATTTACTATCAATCTATAACGCCTTTAAATGTATTTCATATTCATTTCCATTTGTGTCTTTTATAGCTAGTAAAACTTCTTCCCAAACCTAGTAGATAAAAAGTTAGTAGTTTTAAACTATTACAGACTTGCTGGCCGAATACAAAATGTTAAATGTTTCTGATCTGTTTCATCAATCTAACAGCCACATAATACATTGCACTGGCCATATAAAATAAGTTAGTCACACTCAAAGAAATAAAAGTGACTAGAACTATGGCAAAGAAATATCTAAAGATGTCCAAAATATCGGCCTAAGTAATACAGATAATGTTGCTTGAGTTTTATGCTTCACCTACATAACTTGTATGCTTATTTTGTTCTTGAAGACAGTGCTCACCGTTTCACAGTTGTCTAAAAATGTCAAAAATGTATACTTTGGCCAACCTTGTTTTAAATAATGATACATTTTTAGATTACATTTGTCACGAGCTTAAAGCATAATGTACACTTTTAAACAACGTTTATAAATATGTATTTATTTTGTAACCCATTTGGTTCGGATGCATAAATACGCTAGTATGTTTTGTATAAGGAAAGCTCAATTAATATGACGTGTACCCACATTTGTGTGGAGGGAGAGTGGAAAAAATACTTTAGGAAAGCCACCCTAGGTACATAACTGACCAGGATTCTAACCCTTATCACCTCAAAATCTGCAGTTCAGTTAATTTGATGCGACCACCAAAGTGGGTTAATTTTGAAGATAAAATTAAGTTCCCCCCCAAATTTATGTTTATTTTTAGATATTCATTGTGTTTAATTTGTTTGGTAAAACATGGTAAAATAACAAAATATCCGACCTTTTCTAGTTTAAGTTTTATTTTATCTCCTGTGACATAATATGATTACAAAGATTGCCCAAATTTGGCTAGAACCTCAATCTAGGATTAAATTAGAGCTAAAAACCAAAGGTTAAAGATTCAAATACATGAACATTTTAAAATATGTGTTTATTTATTTTGCAGCGTATCCTACGGCCCATTTAGAATGAAACCATACATATTTCAAGATAATATGTGTGAGTAAAAGCGGCTCTATAGTAATTAGTAAGCTGTAATTACAAAACTGCTTGTTTTATAAACTAATACAATTATCTTAATATCTAATTCTAAAATTTAACTACCCCTTAAACTAAACGAACCAATCACAGAGTATCCTATTCACTTTTGGAGATATTAGGCTACAGGAGAAAAAATCTTTATAAACATTAAATTTGTTAAATTGTGCATATTAATATGAGTAAATAAATATGTTTAACTTATTAAAGGTAATCCATAAATAATATATTTTATTTTATGGGTCAAAATCAAGTTTTAAAGCTAGCTAGTTTATAATAGGATAACATTGGCTCTCATTAAATTAAAATATATTAATTAATGTTTGAATAAATATTTTAAGCTAATTATCAGCAAATTAAAATATTTTAATAATGTATATAACACTAATTAAAGTGGATTGTATTTTGTCCTGTTGGTACTTGCTATATTTAATTGCAATGCCTGTGTGTTGGAAAGTAGTGACTTATTTTTTATTAAATATAAGAAAATCACCATAGAAGACTCTTACACCGGCATTTTACAACTCCGGTACAAACAAAAATTTAACGAGTTAAAATTGCATTTTTTTATAGAATCGAACCCTTTATATATAGAAACACCCGTGAATAATAATTGTATCATGGTATCGAGTTATATTTAGCTATTAAGATTTTAGAATTCGTTATGTCCGGAGATAACGTTTCAATTCATGAACTAATGAATCATATCAATTATATGAATAGTAATGATTTGTGTTGTTACTGCACAAAGAGTTGCTATATACATATGTTTAGTAATTAAAATAAACATAGTGGTTTGTGGCAATGCGAGGGTTTAATGGAGTGGGCCGTTTGATATCCTATTTCGCAATAAAGCCAGCGAACCCATATTGTAATCAATATGCCTTTGAACAGTAAAATATTCTGTAAATAAATATTAAACATACTCGTGATATGGTTTCATTTAAAATTGTAATATTTGTATCAAATATTTCATAAATAGTTATATCTATTGAGTTTACAATATGTCATATTATGTATTCGTTTCTTAACGTATTCTACCAGTATATTGGAAAAACTATAAATATCAATATGCAGCGAGGGGATGCACTAGTGAGACTTTGAAATATGTGCTTGGATCAGTCCCCATTAATTATATTAATCACACCTTGGGAACAAATGTGTACCATTGATTTGGTGACCATTTTTCACTAAATATTAATTTTCTAATATATTTTTAAACGTTTTTACGTACATATAAATGTTTTAATAGTGCAACGAAAACCTTAGAATAAAAATATCGTATTTTATAATAAACTAGTGTATAAGGCTGTCGGCAACGGGTGAACAAAACTTGAATTTATAGAAGAAAATATATATTTTTAGTATAAGCTGAAAAACGCAAACCCTTCACTTCATTCAGGAAAGGCTTTAAGCCAAAAGTTATATAAAACAAAACAAAAAATGACTTCATTAGGTTTTGTCCCGTGGTCTGTACTAAAAAGCGTAAAAAATGCACCTTTCTAGGTAGTCTAGGGGTTTATAGAGGAAGTGGGTGCATACAAGTATTAGGAAATGTTTATTTGTGTGTGTATTTATGTTAACGACAATGTAAGTAAGCCTGGGATTCTATAAAATGCCTATGCTTCCTGGGTCTGCTGGATTTGGAGATTTTTATTACTTCGATTTCTTTCAACAGCCCAATTAGGAATTTTCTGTCACCAAGTATTACTAAAAAAATTTGAACTAAGGGCTATCTGACTACAAAATATAAGCATCCTAGATCTTCCGGGATTCGAGATTTTTTGGCATTGATTTTTGGAGGTATCCAATTTTGGACGCCTCAATGCTAATTTTCAGTCACTATATATTCCTGCGCCCTTTGGAGCTATGGGTTACCTGCTTGCTTATCAAATTTCCTATGTCTTGTGAGCTTCTAATTTTTTTTTTGTTTTAGTATTTTGGAAAATCTTCCCTACCCATTTTTGTGGCCTACATGGAAATTTTTTCTCAGAAATTATTGCTGAACCTTTTGTTTTAGAAGCTACTCGCTTGCGAAATTTCCGCTTCCTAGGTATTCTGGGCTTCAATTTTTTTTTACTTTGAATTTTTTGTAGGACTCCCAACCTATAGCAGGTACCCCCATGGGAATTTTGGGTCACTAATAATTCCTGCACCCATTTGGGCTTGGAGCTACCTACTTGCAAAGTGAAATCTTTCTAGATCTTCAAAGATTTAAGATTTTTTTGACTTTGGTATTTGGAAGCACCCAATTTTGGGAGCCCCTATAGTAGATTTTGGTCATCATAATATTCCTGTATCCTTGAAAAATTTCAGCTTCCCATGTTTTCTGAGCTCAGAGATTTTTTCGGCTCTAGTTTTTAAGAAACCCTCATTTTTGTGGCCTAGGTGGGAATTTTTGTCCAGAAAATATTCCTTCACCTTTTGTATTAGGGGCTACCTGCTTATACAATTTTCACTTCCTAGGAATTTTGGCTTTCAAAATGTTTTCTACTTTGGATTTTCAGTAGACTCTCCATTCAGGGGAGGCCCATGGGAGTTTTTGGTTACCAAGTATACATGCTCCCTTTTTGGTTTAGGGCTGATTTTCTACAGAATTTCAGACTTCTATTTCTTCTAGGATTTGAGAATTCTATCGCTGGACAGAAGAACTGGTAGTAAACTAAGTGGGGATTGTTTTAAATAAAGTTTCAACCAGAAAAAAATTTGAAAAATGAAAATTTGGTTTTCTTATGTTCTGTCCCGCGGTCTAAACTATAAGTGTGCAAGGTTTCATCTTTTTAGGTCATCTAGGGGCTTCTGTAGGATGTGTAAAGACACCTACACACTTTTAGCAAATTATATACAGAAATAATATTATTTGAAAAAAGCCCTTAAATATAACTAATTTCATTTAATTGCTGACTTATAAGAATTAAGTTTTACAATATTTGTATTTTCTTCCATTTTCAGTAGGGATTTATAATGAAGTAACATTGACTATTAAACTAAATTATTCACACGGATTAGTCAGATAAAGATAAACTTAATGATGTTGGGTGTGACTTCAGCATAGTTCTTAACACCAGTTTTCTCTTTGATCAGTGATTAGCGATAAGGAGCAAAGAAATAAAATGCATTTCGGGGAAGCTTGTAAAATATTGTGGGTAACAATTTCGAGAGCATTTTGAGGAAAATTTTGGGGAATATATATGGAAGCATACTGGACATCATCTTAGGCGTGAAGTTTCCCCATTTCTATATTTGGATCGGAGAAGGCTTGCACTGACCATTGAATACAAATACAACATGTCAACATAAATAAACACATACTTTAAATTATTTACCTTAAGAAATATCAAAATCATTTTTTGACAAAAAATACCCCTAAAATTATGGAAATTAATGAAAAAAAGTTGAAAAAACTTTTACTAAACGTCCGTGATGTTAGTAATACATTTCAAAATATTTCTATCATGGTACTAGACGAAGAGGATACGAAATATTAAGGTCAATTTGTTGCGATGTGAAACTTTTAGATTGTTTACATACAGACCAGTGGACCACTATAATTAATAATAATAATAATTAATATTTAGCACCGCGTCTTACTACCCGTTCGGGTTATACGCTTTAAATACTAATTACGTTAATGGATTAGAAATTGGGAAGGTTGAATTAGAGGAAGTGAACCCACATTTGCGTGGAAGTAGAGTGGGAAAACGTTCAGGGAAAAAAGTCGACTGGGGTTATAACCTTAATCCCCTCGTCTTCAGCATGTATAGAACTTGTGTTTAGTAGTTTTGACAGATAAATGTAGTCATGTGGGAAAAATAAACAAATGTATTATGTGCTCTATAAATTGAGTCACTCTATACAAAAAGGGCCACAGTCAAAAACAAGTAGTTTCAATTATTCCATGCAGAAAGGACCTCTTTCTGCAAAGAACAACTAAAAAACAACATGCATATTAAGTTTTATTTGCAGAAAGGACTTAAGTCATTGATTGAAACCCTTTCTGTAGGGAATTATGAAAACTACTCTTATTTTTTTTACTAAGGCCCTTTTGCATAGAGCGATTCATTATAAATGTAAATGACTAAAAACCTCACAGCAAAATATCAAGCTGTTCAATATAGATAAGATTTTTGTGGTTGGACACATTAATAATGACATTAATCAGGCATGGCTAGCTATAACAAAATCCACTTCAAAGCATTGCATCATGTGTACCAACGTGGCCAATTATTAATAATACCAACTCTATCTACTATATCGCCACTTAATATGAAAAAAGCTAAGTGTCCTGAACTAGATGACTAGAAGGTCTCCAGAGCGTTAAATTGTAATACTGAGACTTGGTTCTAGTGTCTAGTATAAAATTAAACAAAGATGAGTGAATGGTAATTAACACACTGGTACTAAGTTTATAAAAAAATTGTTTGGCTACCTAAAATTGAAATATCCACACACTGCATTTATTATTTAGGATAACATTTTTGAATCAGCTATTGTGGCACTGTTAAGAATCGACTTATTTGTTTGAGGAAAGCTAAGAGCTAGTTGCACAAACATCATATTGCCTATTCAAATACCGGAATACCAATAAATTTGATCCTAGATCATGGAATGTTTGGGTTGCAGCAAAGTTATTTAGAGATCAAAATCTCCGATCACCTCACCATATAGTTTATAAAATTATCAAGTAAAACAATTATGACAACACTGTAAAAATGTTTTGATAAAAAATCTGGTAAATAAATAACCTAAATCTAAATATAAACTTGGCTATGATGTATAACTTATAGTTAGGCTGCCAGATATTTATATATTCATTTATGTAAACTGCTATTTGGGCCCATTATTTAAGAAAAATATTTTAAACAATTTTGTAGTGATATTAATAAATATACACAATAAAATGCACACAGTTTAGATCTCATCTTAAATTATTTTTTTATGATTAAAGAAAAGTTACCTTCTTTCCTCTAACTGTTTTTGAACTAAACCATTCTCTATACCTCATTATTTGGCTAAAAAAACATTATTTATCTAAGCAGAAAAGGCCATAATTTACACTACTATCTTTAAAAATAAGTCATGCTTAAAAGAATCAAACACAAACTTTTTAAATATTAAAACAATAACCTATAAGTTTTAATGAATGAATTAGTTATGTCTTTTATCAACATGATGATCGGAAAATCAAATATTTTATGAGAGAGAATAATTATACGATTAGCTTGACCAGATATGTTATCGACAATTACATTATAATTGTTAATGGTGCTACTGAATATTAGGTTTGAAATATTGATCGTAGATCGGCAGGTGACCTGGTGGTCTAGGGGTAAGGTGTCAAAATTCTGTGCTGGGGGTCCGAGGTTAATTCCTCGATCCCGGCACAGATTTATCTGATTGCCAAACCCTTCCTTCACCTCTGACAAGACGTGTATTAATCACAACTTGTGAATGTGTGGAGTGCCAGGTCTTCACCGTGGTTTGGATCCTACGTTAAACTGTAGGTCCTCCATTTCATCTCACAATCACCCTACCATTACACATTAGCGTAAGTGCGTATAACCAGAACGGGTGCTAATAATAATAATAATAATAATCATAATAATAATCATAATAATAATCATAATTGTAGATCAACTTACATCTGATCTCTGATAAAATCAATTACNTTTTGCGTGAACCATATTTTTAAATAACAAGACACTCCTTAAATGACACTGTTTTTCTGGACGCCTGTAACGTGACCAATAGACGGGCCCCTGCCAGATGACACATAGTGCGTTCTTCCTCTTATATAATATAGTTATGTCAACAATCCTTCGCTTCGTATGAAGATGTCTGAAGCAGCTCTCCTCGGGCTATTTCGTACCACTCTTCAGCACGTGTTGTTCTCCCTGTTCAACCTAATGATGCTAGTGGCCGACAAATGTTGAGCCACAACCGCTGTTATAACCACGTGGGGCTGGTGCAAAACATTTGAAACGACTTGTACTCTTTCTTACCTTTTGTCTAGCAAATAAATTTATCACGCGTATATACACACCAATCTTCAAAGAAAGAGCATTATATAAATTAATTACTTAATTCCTGACACTAGGAACTTAAATCCTCATTGCCGCACTTACAAAAGTTCGTCACATATCCCTATCTTAAGATAGTTCTATCTAGTCCATCTAATTACACCCTATTCCTATCTTGAGATAACTCTACCCAGTCCCTCTCATTACACTCAGTCACTCAACTCTGGACCTAGTAACTCGGTACAAGGAACGTGAATACTGATTGGTGGGTTGTGCACTTTAGTCGAACTAACCCCACCAAAGGGCCCACATCTGTGGAGGGATTGTGTATAGAACTCTCCACTAAATTTTCTTACATAATTGAGATACCTTTTTTCATCATGTTGGCAGTATACATATTAATTACGCTAGTAAGGTATGGAATAGGAAGGTTTGATATAGGTATAGTAGATATAGCTTCATTTTTGTGGACAAAAAGTGGGAAACCCTACTGTTAAAAATAATCCCCAGAACACTCGGTCAAAATATGAAACACGGCCTCCTCATCAACGGAAGTCTAGAACAAATGAGATTGACATTCATACCGCGTGAACTCTGATGCGTGCTACTTTGGTTCTAAGCCAGACTGGATCAATAAATTTTTGTGTTTAGTTTTTATTCGGGGAGAAAGCAATTTAGGTACGAATTTTATATATACAGCTATAAATACATCTATCCATATATATATATATATATATATATATAT
>CABFVZ010000943.1:242135-258423 GCA_902151445.1 Timema monikensis
ATATATGGATAAATGTATGTATAGCTGTATATATAAATTGTTTAGAGGATGGCTGGGTGGAATGGTAGGTGGGTAGATTGTTGTGGGTGTATGGGTTGATTGATGGGTAGGAGGGTGTATGGGTGGGTAGATGTAGAAATAATTGGTTTGTAATGTGGATGGATGGATATAAATGGGGAGGGATGGAGTGATTGGTTGATAGATAAATGCTCTAAAATAATATAAAACTAGTTTTGTACTTCCTTGTTAATAGTACGAAAATACTTACATTCTTACCTCCAATATACAAAAATAAAGCTGTGAAACATTAAAACATTAATATTTAGTTAAATTATTTTTCTAATACATTTATGACATTTATTAAAAACACACAACACAAAATTAATGTAGCTCCTCTTAATTATAAGCTCACTTCAATCCATCAGCCCAATCCACTCATATGTGTCTTTAATGATACATACTCGTGTGGTATTACCTTTATTACTTTCCTGATAGCATAACAAACTCTCCAGTGGCCATAATCAAGCCAAGTACGACGATCGAAGCTGGAGAATTGTGGAATACTAGAAGAACGAGAATGTTAGTAATTATCTTCGTCACAGACCGCACACACGCACATAACGTGGATTTTAATGACATTATAAGTTTTATTGAGGTGCAGTCAAGGGGTACGCAAACATATCCCTACGTCACAAATACTTTTGTATTATTTATAGTTTGATATTTTACCTAACTATAGTTGAGCTTAAGACGGATGAACAAACAGGAGAATGGAGAAAGTAACATAATGAAGAACTTCATGGTTTGTATGCATCCCCAGGAAACCTGTTCGGACCAAACTATATACAGGATGTTTGGCACAGTTTTTTAATTAAATGAAATTTTTTTGGGCCATCCGAGATAGGACGTTTGGAACAACGAGAAACAACAATTTTCCTTTCATTTTTGCTAAACTTACCGAACACAACCTAACCTAGCCTAAACATCAGACGATTTCCTTTCGTTTTTAATGACCTGACCCTATCCTAGAATAAACTAATGTAACATAGCCTAACCTAACCTAACTTAATTATCTTTGATTTTAAAGATACTGACTATATAAACGCGAGTCGGTTGTATAAGGAAAGATTAACAGGTATTTTATAACCCCTCCAAACGTCCTATTAGGAACCTGGAAGAATGTATAAGGCTATTTTAGTTGGGATTATCCCTTACTGTACCAATTGCCCTTTGCCAACTAGGGCCTTCATCGAGGCTCACATAGACTAAGGCGTTAAGCTAATTTGATTTGGTGGGAATATCATGCCTTGAACCTTGGCCGTGTGTATTAAGGGTAGTCTTTTTTTATCACCGTATCTTACTACCTGTACAGGCTATACGCATATATGATCATTACTCTAGGGGGTCAGGTTGAGTAAGGAATATGTTTTAGAGGTACTTTACCGTATTTTGCTTGAAAGGAGATTGAGAAACTATTCAGGGAATACTACACTCAGTAGACCCGACAGGTATTCTACCTCCGTTCCTCCCATCTTCGGGAAGCGATTCTGGCACGAGTGTGACATCTTAGAAAGCGGCTCTGAGGGTATTTCATAATAAGTTGTCCCTCCTCTTTCCTTTAAAGCAAGTTAGGATACATTTTCATGGTAGTTCTACTTACATCCTTCAGAAGTTATTATTATTATTATTATTATTATTATTATTATTATTATTAGCACCGCGTCTTACTACCCGTTCGGGTTATACGCACTTACGCTAATGTGTAATGGTAGGGTAATTGTGAGATGAAATGAAGGACCTACAATTTAACGTGGAATCCGAACCACGGTGGCGGCCTGGCATTCCACACATTCACAAGATGTCTTGTCAGAGGTTTAGGAAAGGTTTGGAAATCAGATAAATCTGTGCCGGGACCGAGGATTGAACCCCGGCTGCCAGCACAGAAGTCTGACACCTTACCCCTAGACCACCAGGTCACCCCTTCAGAAGTAAATATATTTATTGGCACGTTCAACACCAGAGCTATTTAAACGGCATAATATAATCTGGGAACTGAGGGAGGAGGAAATTACAGGGCGCATTGACGGGACAAAAGGAATGGACCTGTCGTAAGACAGAACACCTAATAATAATAATCCAAAGAGTATATATTAGAAGGTTATTTTAGAAGAAGAGTAACATCAATTCATCAGAACTTTCATTTGAATGCAAGAATTTATCATTTCGACACAATATAAAACAATAAGCTGTATCATGGCATACACACAATTTCTTTTCTTTTTAAATGCCGGGGAAAAAAATATTTCACTTAATTAATAAATTTAAAAAGTTAAATAATAGGTTACCTCTTATGACATCAAGTGAGTACATAAAACAAAATAAACTATTAATAAAATGAACTGAGAGGCGTGTTAAATGTTCCAAATGGTCTTCCCATTAAACTTGAATGCAACTGTTTGACCATTGTATGTGACCCTCTTAATTTGCATTGTGTCCACTTGAGTTCAGAGACTAAGTGCGTGGAAACCACATTGAGAGCTCATATTTCTTCTAATGACTGTTTTATTAAACTATTTACAAACAGAATACTGTGTGAAAGTATATCTCACATTGCTACCAGAACTATCTGGATCAGGAATTTAAATAAACAGTAGGAACAATAATCTTGATCTGGTGAAATTGTTTTAGAATTAAAGTTAAAAACCAGGACATAATATGCCAAGGTTGAAGAAAATTTAACCAGAAATATCAATTTTTGAGAAGATAAAAACCAAGATAAGTTTAACTTATTTTCTGGTTATGTTCTCACAATTTAATTTTTTTGTGAGTACTCACCCGGTCTATCCGCATACTAATTATACTAGCTTTATAGAAAGATGCATTGCAGAGGTGTGAGAAACCATCTTGAAAAATCACCCTTAATATACCCGACCGAGATTCGAGCCCCAATCTTTCAGTAATATGTAATCCAATATCTCTATAAAATGACGCCTTAAGCCATTGTACCACCGATACAGGTTAATCCTATGTGTGTGTGGTATCTTTAAACAACTTAATTTGTTGATATTAATATTCATTCATCTTATCTAATAAAGATTAAATTATTTATTTTGTTTCGATCTTAAACATCCAACACGTTTAAAATATTAAGAGGATAATCTATACTTTAACACCAAGATTATTAACTACTTATTTTAAGAATAGTGATTTGGTGGGTAACTTATAACAAATGTACATGCATTGCCGGGGAGAGAAGATAGGAAAACCGCAGTGATAAATCACATTTGGTCAACTATTCTTAATTCCCCTCAACCTAGATTCGAATCTCAGCCTCTCCATCACTCGCAATCCACAGTATATTGCAAGCCTCATTCATTAGACGGTGAAACTATCGTGTAGGATGAATATTATTGGTCATATTCAATTTTTTAATAAACTAAAACTATAGAGAATAATAATTGTACAGATTGTTCCTTATAGGCTACATGTATAACGTTCTCTCTTGGCATACATGACGAAAATAAATGTATAGGTTACTAGAAAACAATATATTTTGTCCAAGAAAGGGATTAAGATAATGTAAAGTGGAGGAAGTTAAATTATTATGAGTTAGATAGCCTGTATTCTTCCCAAGGCATTGTTAAGACAATCAAGTCTCGTAGATTACGGCGGGCAGGACATGCAGCGAGTATGGAAGAATCTAGTACCATGTTCAGGATATTGACTGGTAAACCAACGGGAATATAATATCGGGAGGACCTAGACGCAGAGGGGAAGATAATATTAGAATGGACCTGAAAGTGATAGGGTGGACTGGATATAACTAACTCAAGATAGGGATAGGTGGCGTACCTTTGTAAGTGTGGCAGAGTACTTTCTAGTCCTTAATGCCATAAAGTAAGTAAATAAGTTTGATTTTTAACAATAAACTCTAAAGGAAACAATATAAATTAAAATATTTTCTTTGGTTGTTTGGTTTAGTTTTCATTAAAAAATCCTTATGTAAAACAAGTTCCTGAGCAAATTCACGTTAATAAATGTGCAATGGTTAACCTAGTTCTTCAGTAAACATTGACGATGCATTCATTGCTGGAGGTATTATTCTACTATTTGCCATTCATAAAAATAAAGTATTCTTGGCGACAGTATTATTGTTACTGGTTCTTGTGGTAGCACAGCTTACCAACCTTTGAGTAATAAACCGGATTGTAAAATTGCCTCACTCCTGTAAGTTATAGTCCATTGTTCACGCATGATGCTCTAACAAAGTTGATAAATTCAAGATTCTAAATTTAAGGATCTTGTTTATTACAAGATGATAGATTTTCCGAGAACTAAACTAATAAACTTTTACTAATAAATGCAAAATTTATAGCAATATTTTCAAACCTTTTTCAATAATAATGTTTTCGTCACATCCAGCCAATCCACCCTTAAGTAGGTTATTGTGTAGGGATGAGGAGGTTGGGGAAGGTAGTTAAGGAGGTTGGGGAAGGTAGATAGTGTAGTTAAGGAGGTTGGGGAAGGTAGATAGTGTAGATAGGGAGGTTGGGGAAGGTAGATAAGGAAACCGTGTATAACCAGCCACTCGACAATCAGTCGCACCCGCATGTCGGACTTTCTCGTTCACGTTTGTTTTTTCTGCCTAAACAAAAACTGTCTTCAAAAATATGTAAATAAATGTACTAGTAATTTCAACCAATATGACTCCATCAACAAAGTCATGTTAAAGTTTACAAACGCGAGTTAATTAGAATAATAATTAGATATTAAATATGTATTAAGTTATTACTCTTATTGAGGAATTTAAATTACAATACCTTTTACTATATATTTTCACCAAC
This sequence comes from Timema monikensis, assembly GCA_902151445.1. Classification (NCBI taxonomy): domain Eukaryota; kingdom Metazoa; phylum Arthropoda; class Insecta; order Phasmatodea; family Timematidae; genus Timema; species Timema monikensis. The sequence continues at coordinate 246,980 of CABFVZ010000943.1, forward strand.
TTTTATTCTTGAACAACTAATTATTCGCTTAATTTAAATACAGTGGTGCTCCTACATTTGTTTCGGATTGGCTGAACGCAAGCGATACCAACAGTTCCGACATGCAACTGCGCTTACTTGTGCTATTATATACGGATAATAATATTAAAAGTGACCCGCTTCGGTGGCTGTATTGTCTAAGGCGATACTTTCGCAATAGACTAGATTGCCGAAGACGGAGAATTTGGGTTTGGGTTTCAATCACTGTAGGTTTTTTCCTAAATAGTTTTCTACTCTCCCTTCACCCAAATGCAAGTGCATGCTCTCTAAATTAAATCTTCCTAATCCCTCAAACATTAGTGTAACTAGTACATAAGCGTATAGCACAAATGGATAGCAAGAAGTGGTGCTAAAAGTAGAGAGAGAGAGAGAGAACACCTTGAGCACCCAGACAATTTATTTAAGGTTCATTTTTGTGTTTAAAGGGGAATAGAAGGAAGCATTTCTTAAGATAAGTATTCTTACAGTTTTCTATAACAAAAACCCTTTGGCCAAAATAAATCGTAAATGTATTCAGTAGATATTATTTAGCTTGATTTTTTACAACTTCAAAAGAATACTTGAACATTTGTCATGGACATTCTGGAATTCGACCAAAAACATTTTAAATTAAAGAGAAAAGTCACAGTTCAAATTTAACGTTGTCCGTGACAAATATTCAGATACTTTTCAGTTTATTATATTATGTAGAGAATTAAACTAAATATAGTCGTATCTAATGTGGCGAGGAATCCTAACAAGTTTCATTCATCGCTCTCTTTTTCAAAACCTTGGATATATCAATAAAATGTTTAATACGCTTTCTCATCTTTCCATTCAGAACCAAGAGTATATGTCCAGCAACATTTTTTAAACAAACCCTCCCAATCATTCACAGTATATATAATCTGGGAAGGGAATGTTGGTGAAGTAGGGAAAAAATATGTTTTAAAGGTGTTAACTCTTTATTTTTTAGTATTTAAAATTAATTTTTACTTGTCGTAGCTAGCCAAAAAATAGTCAAAGGCAATTTTCTTGCTCATTCAAATTTCAGGGTTTGTGAAAAAAAATCCCAGATAGGCAACATGTAGTTACGCCAATAGGTTAGAAATAATAGGTGTATAACTTAGAAAAAATGTACTCGCATTTGCCTGTTGGAGCACGGGAAACGATTTTTAAAAAAACCTCATTACAGCCAACTGGGATTCTAGCCCCGACCTTCCATAGCTCGCGTACCAGATTAAATGACCTTGGCATTGGTTTTATGTGTCCACAGACGTGGGATTAAATTAATCAATTTACATATTAATGCCATTACAGTTATTAACATTTTATCTGTTTATTATTATTTTTTATTTTTTATTGTTATTTGCATGTCTTATTATTTTTTGTTTTTTGTATAGATGGATATATTAAAATTAAAATATATAATTTGTAACTTCGTTTTAATTTTTTTAAGAAGTTTTTAATTTATCTCTACTTGATTTTTTGGCTGCGTAGTTTAAGACAAGAATCGACAAACACACAACAACTAGTTTTAAATATTTAACGTCCCATTTAAAAAATAATAATTTATAAATACATGTTTTTCAACAAACCTGACCAGTTTAAAATCTAACCTTTACCTGAAACATAATCAATCGTAATTTCTTTGAGTGTTTGGAGGTGTGATAGATAACGGGGGGTAAATTTAGTAGTCTATGTTTGCAATTGCAGTTAAGAAGTCTTGATTGAAATGCCATTACGCTCATGACAAATATTAAAGAACTGTTTGAATCAATATGTGTTTATAATAATGGTATTATTCATATCTACTATCCAATTCGGTGACCGCATGATCTAAGGCGCTACTCTCGCAGTCCTGCTTATGACATGGACATCGATGTTCGAATCTCGGTCAGGTGTACGGAGTGTGAGTTTTCCAAGATTGTTTTTCATTCTTCCTCCACGCAAATGGGGGTACACTTCCTATGACTATTAATTAGTACAGAAGCGTATAACCTGAACGGGAAGTAAGACGTGGTACCAAACAGAAAAATTGCTACCGAAGCAATAATTTATTCATCCAAAATATGTTTTTATTTTAAACACTGTATCAATACATACCTTATTTATTTAGTTTCCTTTAACATTAATTTAAATAAAGTTATGTAATTATAATGTCCAGACCAAATAAAAGAAAAACAGTTAGGTTTTATCAAGAATCCAATTTTAAGATCTTAAATGTCGAAAATCAAAGTTCTTACTTCTGAAAAATATAATATCATGATAATAAATTGGAATGATCAGTCTTTATATCGTGTTGTTCGAAACTTATCTTTGATTCTCTATTTATCAAGTCCATAAGGAGTTTAATCACAGGATACGGCAGATTTCACGTGTCATATGAACATCGCGTGATATGAGGAGGTGCGTATTAACGTTTCAACGGGGAATATCACAGCTCCAGACATACATTCTAGATTACTACCGGCTGGTTGACGGCAGTTCTCGAACCGTGGGGTCGGTCGAGATCAACTTGGTTCGTTTCTCCCCATCATAGAGCCCGCCCTCTCTTTCTCACCCTCGGGGGGAGCGGGGGGGAGGGATTAAAGTTACCCTTGGTCGAGGAAATGAAAGGAAGCTCTGAGATATAGTTGAACCACGTGAACAGAATCTAGAATTAGTGGTAAGTTTCTTGCCAGGATTGAGCGGCATTTTCTGATACTTGTTTAAAAGTTGTTTTAATATTTGTTGTTAAGACTTTATAAGACACTTGACCTGTCTGTGTTCTTAGCCCTTGAGCCCTTGAGTGTAGTTAATACAGAAAAGTACAAAACATAATCATCTAAAAATTATTTGATGAATTTTTGAAGCTGTGATGAACTTGCTCTAAATGTTTCAGAGCTATCAGATGGATCTTATATCTGCTTATACAGTCAACTCTCGATTCTACGACCTTTCACGGTTCCCTGGAAAAGGGTCGTTATTTCGAAGGGGTCTTTATTGGAATTTTAACAGATTTTGTTCCACCCCTGACCTTCATACGAAAAAATTGCATTTTTTAGACAACGAATAGCGTGGGTCATCAAAAATCGTTCACAAAATCCAACCAAAAACGTAACCAAATCAAAATAACAATGTTAAACAATAGCATGGGTCGTCAAAAATTGTTCACAAAATGAAACCAAAATAGTAACCAAATCGAGAATCGAAATAACAATGGCAAAAGCAAGCCTGGCGCGTGATGTAGCGGCATTCGCGCGCGGGGAAACATTGTCTTGCTTGTGGGAGGGGGTGGACAGAGTCAAGTGCTATTGGCTGGCATTGATGAGGTGGTGTCTATTTTTATACCTGACCCACCCCAGTTACTAGTAATACAGCGCTCACAAAGATAATTGCAACGCAGCGACCTAAATAAATGCAACAAACACATTTTACAGCCGATTTCCTTAAACTTTTCAACCTTTTTTCCCACATTTTTCACGGTTCCCCAAAAAATGGTCGTTACTTCGAGAGGGACGCTATTCCTGGGGTCGTAGATTCGAGAGTTGACTGTACTTCAACCTTTTCTTATAACCTGTATTTAATTAACTCTTTCAACCCCAATACTATTAACAACTTATATTTCAGCACCGCGTCTAACTACCAGTTCTGGTCATACGTCTATGTACTAAATACACTGATGTGTTAGGGATTAGGAACTCTGAATTTAAAGGCAATGTACATGAATTTGCGTAGATGGAGAGTAGAAAACCATTTTAGTAAAACCTCTCTCACTACATCTGAACGGGATCGAGCACCATCTCCCAGTTTTCAGAAGTTTATTCTATTGCAAACTTAACACCTTAAGACATACGGCCACCGAATAAGGTTATTAATAGCTTAATATAAGGGCCTAGTACTAGGAGTGCGCCTTAGGAGAAAATCATTTATATTAGCTTGGAGATGGAGCGATGAAACCATAGCAATAAAACACATTTAAAAAACTACCCTCAGAGCACCCAGCCAATATTCGAACCTCACCAACAATATAATATATTGAAGGATTCACGCTTTAAACCGTGTGACCACCAGCACGATCTAATGCCACTTTGATGTCAGAGATATTTAATATATTATATATTCAAAAATAATGATTGGGTTAAAATTATGCTTGTGGTAGCAAGGTCTTCTGAGTAATATGATTAATATTAATTAATTCTATAAAGTGTTTCCCATAAAATGTATAGCTTTCCTTTGTAAATCTCACTGGGATTACGAAACAAACTAGTAAATAGATACCAATAATATGCTTACTTTGCAGTATGAATGCTATCTAACTTCTCAAAAAAGAATATTCTAAAATATTCCATAAAAAATTATAAGACAAATTGTGACTGTCGTGGTTAGTAAATTATTTATTATCTAATAATTAGGTTCCTTAGGCATGCTTCATTTCGAATTGAAAGGTCACAAGATGGTTTCCTTATAGGCTTATAGGCATTCTCCAGAAGAATATGGATTGGTTCTCTTAAAATACACTTTTCCAACCATCTAAGGTATTTCAGAATATTTATCTTAAATCCTTAGTGTACGAAAGCATAAGAAAAAGTGAAATAAGAAAACATTTGATAGGACTAGATAATATATTTGTGTGTAGCGTTCTTTATCTTAAAGCTTCTAGATTAAATAGTTTAAATCTTTTCTTTTAATTTTACTCAAAGTGGGTTGTAGATTCTATCAAATATTAGTTTCATTATTATAGTATATTTATAGAACCTTTTAAACACATTTTTTTAAATGCAATATAATCGTAAAATATTAACACTTTAAAGTTTAAAATTTAAAACTATTCTAATGCTTTTTTTTATTTTTTTATTTTATTTTCATTTTGTTTCCTTACATAACAAAGTCGAAGGTTTATTTTCATTCATGTATCTCTTTACGTTGCTTTCAAATAAAAAGTAACTGGTAAAAAAATAATGTTTTGTTTAACTTTCTCATATTTTAAACGCCCATTATATCTTAACTGTATGTAATTTCAGTGAAGAGATATGCTTGCCAGTATAAACGTTGTGAACACTCGCTGCATAAATTTTAATATAATAGAAACACCACTGTAAGATAAAGAGAAATGGACGAGCAGAAAACACATTCAGGTCGCACACACTAGCTCAAATTAAGATTAATTGTTATTAGTTAGTTTATAAAAATAATGGCAAGTATAGTATGCTAAGCACAATCGTATTTAACTGGCCTGACTATGACCTGAGAGGTCAGATTTTAAATTTAATCCCATACAGAGGCAGTTAAATGATTTTCATGAGTAGAGGGTGTGACTAGATTTTATAAGGTGGAGGGTGAAGCGAGTCGGGGGAGGTTCTCCTTCTGGAAATTCTGATGAAAAAATCTTCAAAATTTGAAATTAATTTTAAAAAAAATTAAAAAATGCATACACGCTGATTATTTATTTAAGTATTTTGCTAATTTGTTTAGTTAAATTATGTAGGTATTAAAAATGTAAATTAGTTATTATTGACGGTAATTAACACGTGAAGCAACCGATTAATGAGCTATTAAGTGATATTAAAACTAGTAGGACCTATAGCATGGATTTAATTGGTTTTATTTTTTAATCATTATTGTTGATAGTAACTTAAAAATTTCTTGAGGGGGTGCCTTCCTCACGCCTCCCAATGGATCCACCTCTGATGCCAGATTGGTGACTTGGAAGAGATTATTTTAATGTTCATCACCCATTTAAGCCTTTTTTAGCATTTTTTCTGAGCGAAAATAATTCTTTTTAAATCTACAGTAGTAATGATGAAAATTTTTTTAAATAACAGAATTATTCAAATTTTATCTACTCTATCGAATTTGTAAACAAAATTTTAATACTCAATATTTTAATGATAAAAACTTTTGGTATGCCTTGACAATTTTAACGCCATGTTCAGCGTGCTGTGAGTTGAAAAATGTTGAATATCGCTACGTTTAACAAAACAAATTATATGTTCCCTCACAGCACACCTTTCTTTTTTCCCTACAGAATCATCTTAATTCAGTAATAAATATTTTATTTTTAATCGTGCCTTACTATCCACTAGGGGTGACCTGGTGGTCTAGGGGTAAGGTGTCAGACTTCTATGCTGGCGGCTGGGGTTCGATCCTCGGTCCCGGCACAGATTTATCTGATTTACAAACCCTTCCTACACATCTGACAAGATATCTTGTGAATGTGTGGAATGCCAGGTCACCACCGTGGTTCGGATTCCACGTTAAACTGTAGGTCCTTCATTTCATCTCACAATCACCCTACCATTACACATTAGCGTAAGTGCGTATAACCCAAACGGTTAGTAAGACGCGGTGCTAATAATAATAATAATAATAATAATAATAACTATCCACTAGGGCTATACTCAAAAGTATTAAATATTATAGGGCTGTAGGGAGGAGCAGGTTAGAATTTAAAGTGAATGTACACCCCTACCTGAATGTGTGGGAAATGAGAATTTAAAACCATTACATGCGGTCGGGGTTCGAGCTTCAATCTCTCCAAAATATGGAAGCTAAACTAAATGAGCTTGATATTCATACAACATGTTCACCAGTATGGTTAAATACTTTGGCTAGCGCATCGACAAATAAAATAAAGCTTAAAAGAAGACAAATACCTCATCGATCCCAGATTGGTGGACACGCGCACTAGATGTATGGCTCGTCTAGACTTGTCTGGCAGTATTGAGGTTGGGATTGAAATCTGAGCTCTGTATTTTCAGGGATATTTTCCCTAAAATGGTTTCCCATCCCACAATGAAAATTTTGGTAAATTTTCTCTCAATTCTAACTTGATCATCCTTACCCTGTTAGGGTAGTTTCCATATAGGTAGTAATACGCGGTTGAAAAAAGATATATATATATATATTGGTTTTAAAATAAAAATTATAATTTAATATTATAAATAAGGAAAATGTTATAATGATTAAAAAGCAGTAACACTCTCAATTTCGCCTGGAATGCTGGCAACCTTGTCTACCCCTGCAGTAGAGAAGTAGTCTAATTACTCCCCAGGCACAAGAGGCTGTTGAATTATGAATGACAGCAAGGAATTTTCGCCGCCCTTACTGCTCTTAAATATTTATCTCTCTCACGCACCCATTCTCTCTCCTTGCATCCCGTTTTCCTCAATATTTTGAAAATAAAAACATTCACGAATCCAAAAATCTTCTATTTTAACGGGCAAGCAGTGAGGAACGGGTCTACCAACAACTTGAGAGCACCGTGCTGGTTTTATATAACCGGCGAAATGCACTCAACTTCTCCCTCTACCGGGACCAGTCCCACATCTCACTGCGAGGTCAGTCGCTAAGACACCACAGAGCAATACAATATCTTTGGAATAAGTGTCTTCCAATCTGTGGCTCATAAAATGTTGTTAAGAAATTTGAAAATTTTATATTTAATTGAAAATAGAAAATTTAAAAAAAATTAAAGTTAAAGATAAAATATAAAATTACAAAAAGGTTATAAATAATGGGGATCTTGATAACGTGATAAAAGGGCAGTACTTTTGCAGTTTTTGTGTTAAAACTTTTTTTAATAAATAAAATATTGTTCCAGTAGAAACATAAAGTTTAATTTTCTTCACTTTGTGAACTCAACATCTTTTGAATATCTGTCATGAACACAAATACATTAAATGAGAAACATTTTAGATGAATAGAAAAAGTTGCCATTAAATTCCAGGACACCCTTAACAGATACTCAAGAAATGTTGATATTATCATGTGAAGAAAAGTAAAGTTTGAACTGAAGCAATATTTTATTTATATTATCCTAAAAAATGTGTTGCTAAGAAACTGCGAAAACGCTTACCTTGTCTCGCCTTCCCTAAAGCCCCACCTTATTATACGGATACGAGAATCGGGTTTTATTTTCGTGCCTGTGGCGTGGAAATCGATGACGTCATCAATACAAACTGGAATCCAACGCGACCTTCACATACGTATCATTATGAGAACGAAATAATTTTTATAAGATTATAGTCACTGATAAGTTTTAAAAAAAAGTAGTAGGAAATATTAAAAAATTATCCCCTCATGTGCTTAAATATAAGTGGGTCAAGAACGTTTTTTGTTCTAAAAATTGAGTCATTGTCCTAGAGATTATGGTAACTACTGATTTAGATGACAAAATATCTTTTGAATCTAATATTTAGCTTCTCGCTATCTTACAGGTAGAGGAATTATTGTGATTTCCAAAAATAAAAATCGAACTCAAGACTTTGATGAATGTCGAAGTTACATGACCCCCGATTCCAAAAAAATTGTTTTTGAATTTCCATTTGTCTGAATATCTGTACCTCAGACTATATAGAGCCTAAACTGTTTTACCAATTAGGCTAAAACTTGGTATCTAGGGTTTTCATAGGGCTGCCCCAATATTTCGGCCAAATGACTTTAAGGGCTCCGGTCTGATGCGTAAATTATCATTTTTTATCTTATCTCCGGAACTCTTTGAGATAGAAATTACTTATAGTTGCAAATATGTAAATATATTTATAATATAAATATTTTTTAAACATATTTTTAAAAAACCAATAACTTTCAAGTTATACGCAAATATATGTATATATTTATTTATTTATTTTTAACTTTTCGAACACTCAAAGTTAAGTATTGTGACTGTAAAAAAAATCTAACCCGAAATGTTGATGGATGTTGATGTCTCATGACCCCCAAACCCTAAAAAGTGGTATTTGCAATGACGTCCGTCTGTGTGTCTGTTTAATCCTAAAATTAAAAGTACTTTAATAAAAATCGAAAAGAGAAAGAATATATTTTCTCAAAATCGGCTTTAACGATTTTGATTAAAATTCGTATCTAGGTGTTGATTAAGATTATAAACAAAATGGTTATTTTTATTTTCCCATGAAAATGAATTTTAGGGTGCTTTACAGTAATGGAAATTTCCTATCTACGCAACTATTTGAGATACTAAATAACTTATCATTGCAAAATTGTAGTACTATTGAAAATATAAAACTTTTATTTGAAATGTATCTTTCTAAAACAAAAATTTTCTTAGATATTGGCAAATATATTAATACAATTTGGTGAGCCTTAGTTGTAAAGAGATAATATTTAAGGTTTAACGCAATGATTATTTAATGCCATAGAGTAAGAAATAAGTAAGTCTCTCAAAACGGTATTTTCCCTTTTCTTCAACATCTCAGTATCCAAGGAACAGGGAATTACAGATAAAGAAGTAATTCCATTTTTACATATATTTTTTCATTCTATATATATGCAAAATTTTCACAACTAATCAATATAATACAAGGCACGTAAAATATGCATGGTTACATCATCCCTTCATAACGTTGTTTTGATGCAATTTGACTCAAAAGTTCACAATTTTTAATATGTATTAAACTTTGTAGATGTTTGTTATAATTTCAATGATTGTATCACATTTGTCTTTTTAAGATATCATAACTTGTAATTATTACTACCAATATTTTCAGATATGAATCAAATTATATTGCCTATATTATTATTATTATTATTATTATTAGCACCGCGTCTTACTACCCGTTCGGGTTATATTATTATTATATTACATCATATATCTATGTTGTTTTTTTGCTAAATTGAAACGAATTGTACAACTTTACCAAAAATTATATTATATTACAAATAAAAATATATGTGTGTTTCAATACTAAAACTCAATCTTTGGCTTGAGGTAACCAATTTGTTCATAATATAACAAGAATTATCTGAAATATGTTTCCATTATATTTTTTGTTAGCTTCTAGTTTTATAAAAAAGAATTATGTGTTAAAATGTACCCGCGATTTTTAGACTAGTATGTACTTGACGTCATCTCCTGCATGAACGACTGCCTCTGACTCAGGAGAGAAAGGGTAAACAAACCCTTACCGATTGCACTGATATGATATTTTATACAATCTCTAGTTTCCCATCTTTTTCTAAGGATGAATACAGCGGCAGTTCTTTAATATTTAACGCTATTTATATTTAGCTCTTAGAATATTAGTTTAGCTGTATTATAATTGATGTTGGCACTTTCCATCTTCCTGCTAATGTTACTTTAGACTAGGGAGCTTAAGTCTCTGAGACTAAGTACCTTCTTCATAACATTCTGTTAGGTTAAACTATTACAACTCACCGTTATACAATGTTAGTTAAGGTTATCTTCAACATGAAGGTCCTGTGTTCCAGGTTCTACTGGGACCTGTGCATGTTACTACTTCTTGTAGCGAACCTCATCATCTTACCAGTGGCCATATCTTTCTTCAACGACGACCTCAGTACTCGGTGGATCGCCTTCAACTGCCTCTCAGACACCATCTTCCTCATTGACATCGTCGTCAACTTCAGGACGGGTGAGTGCACACACACACACACACACACACACACACACACACACACACACACACACGTAACACGGTTGTTTAAACCTTATCCAACTCCATAAGAAAACAATGTTTTATTAAAATATTACACTTAAAATACCAAAGCCCACTTATTTTATGTTTCATAAAAATTAATTTTGTGATGGAATTTTGGGAAATGGTTAGCCTATTTCTATTTTAATAATTTAAAATATTATTAATGGCTTTTAATAAATATCCAACGGGTAGATTAGAATTTGAATTAAACAAATTTATAATAGGCCTCACATAAATACATATATTTAGTGCTTTCAATAAAATACATATCTAATTAAACTTAAAATACCCCTCTTTAATCTTAATACCAGAACTTTTATTAATTAATCAAATTATAAGAACCATATCCTTTAGAAGAATTTTGTTAACCACCATCTATTGTTTGTAATTCTTAGAAATCAAATATAGATTTAATTTAATAATAATCCACCTGAGTGGCGTAATTAGCTAACGCGCTAGTTTCGAGTTGAGTTTGACTACCGATGACTGGGTGATCGAGGTTCAAATCTCGCTCGGGTGAACTGGGAGTGGTCTTGCCTGAATGGTATTCCAAAATCCCTCCACGCAAATGTGAGTTCACTTCATCTATATTCAACCTTCTGAATTCCTAACCCAATAGCGTATTTAGTAATTAAGCGTATAGCTCGAACGGTCAATAACATGTGGTTCTAAATAAAAAATATTAATAATAAAATTGGTAAAAAAAATTATCTGTCAAGAAAAAGTCTTTATCCACGGAACTATTCTGCTAAGAAGCCAAATAGAATGTAAGTTAGGTGATACATACAATATTTGTTCTCACAAAAAATTGTTCGCAATCATTTGAATAAAGTAACGTATTGTTGCATGAGTGTTTTCCTTTACTAAGTCTCTTATACTTTCCCTCTTGATCATGAATAATTTACTATAGTTGCTTGATTTGTTGGATCTATTAGTATATATAGTGAATCAAGCTCCCCCTCACCCCCGCTCTCCCCCCCCCCC
>CABFVZ010000943.1:260799-274080 GCA_902151445.1 Timema monikensis
GATTGAACCCCGGACCCACAACACAGAAGTCCGACACCTTACCCCTAGACCGCCAGATCACCGATCGTATTAATATTAATTCACTTACAAAATATAAATTATAATACAACTCACTTTGCTCTTTGGGGGCTCCGCCCCCAGACCCCCAGTGAGGATGTCAACTAATGTAATTACAGAGCCGTTTTTTGATAGATCTTACCGTTTAGCCACAAGAGACCTCCAAAGAAAGGTCCACACCTACTTTAAAGGTGCCATTTTGAGGGGGGTTTTCAGGGGTTAAAAATTAAAATTTTTAACTTTTTGGAACTTTCCCCTAGGTTGCAGGCTAGAATATGTGTGCCGAATTTCAAGTTTCTAGCTCATCGGGAGGTGGGTAAACATTAATGTCAGTGAGTGAGTCAGCCATGTGGCTTTATGGTATTATAATAATTATGTTTACATTAGATTATCCTAATTGGTGTGTGATATTTCTAAACAATTTCATATAATATTTACTCTCATTAAATATACCTGATCTACAATCCTTACTTCTACAAATCTACCTTGGTATCGTTCTCAAAGTGATAAATTAATGATCTTGAGACTGGTAGGTGTGTTTATCCTAGATTTAAATTAAGACCAGAAAACGATATCTTATTCCATCAGTGAATACTTGTCAAATAGTTAAAATAAATTATATTATTTTAGTCAATCGTGTTGAGGATGTAAAAGGAGAGAGTGCCAAAGAAAATGTTGGACATGAAGTATGTAGGAAAAAGACCAAGAGGCCAATAAAGAATTAGGAGGAGCAGATAACAGAGAGTGTGCAAGTGAGAGGATAAGAATGGAAGCAATTAAAGGAGGAATAATGGTGGAAGGATAAAATAAGATGATAAAAACCGTATTAGTATTAGTCAGAAACAAATGGAAAATATGATATCTCTTTATAATAGTCGAGGCAACTTAAAAAAAAAAAGTACAACCGTTCCAAACAGTTTTAACTAAGCTTAATGTCACATGGCTCTGAAACCTTAGTACAGTCACTTACCGAACCAAGAACCAACGGATTTAATTTAAGGCATGGCAATAAAATACAACACAGGTCAAATTGATCTTTCCCCTTCCACCTTGAGACTGTTTTAGAATTAAGTTTGTACGTTGTGTACGGATATAATCTGTCGAGTCAAAACATGGACGTCAATTATCCCGAAATAATGATGAATATTGCTGAGTACCATGTGCTCTTAAATTTTAGATTCTTACAGATCGTATTAATATTGGCAGTACTGGGATGGATACAGTAATATTTTGCCAATATTGGCTTCACTACATCTAATTTATACTATGAAACATAATTTTTGTGTTGATACAAATATAAGACATATTGGAATCACGGTTAAATAAAATGTATAATATAATTTATTGAAGCTTCTATTACTCGTAAGCGTATAACCCGAACGGGTAGTAAGACGCGGTGCTAAAATATTATTATTACTCGTATATACTTTAAATAATATTTTTTGCAACAATCACAATGAAAAATTATGTCAATGCCGATAGGACCATAAAAAAATTTCGTAGTTATTAGTTCATTTTGTTAATATTTAGATAAAAATATATATATTTTATAGTTTCCTGCTGCGACTCAACTATAATATTAATAATATTTAGCACCGCGTCTTACTACCCCTTCGGGTTACACGCTTTAAGTACTAATTACGCTAATGGATTAGGAATTGGGAAGTTTGAATTAGAGGAAGTGAACCCGCATTTGCGTGGAGGGAGAGTGGAAAATCATTTAGGAAAAATCACCCCAGTTCACCCGACCGAGATTCGAACCTCGATTTCCCCGTTCTCCACAGTCGAGCTCAACACGACAAGTGCGTTAGCCAACTACGCCACCGAGGCGGGTGACTCAACTATAGGTAGCCATTAATGTTGGATGGAAGAGTAAGCGAACTATGGCTAGTATTTTTTTCAGTTATTATAGCAAAACAAATACAAATAGAATATTTTTTTAATAGAAACATCTAGTAAAATTTTATACACATAGTAATCTCAACAGTTTCTGAATATCTCTCATATTAATATTATAATTTGATGATAAACTTTTCAAATGTATAGAAAATGTTATCATCAAATTGAATTATACCTATGACAGATTCAAGAGCTGCTGAGATTACTATGCGTACTGGAGCAATATTTAATTATTTTGCCGAAAAAAAGTTTTCTATGAGAAACTACATAAACACCGACCTTTTCTCGCCTAGACTTCCATACTACCTTAACCAGGCTTCTAGAAACACGTATCTTTGTATGCGTATTTTTCCTTGTCTCATCTTTTTAATACATTTCTCTACTGCATCTAGGTATCGAAGCCATTTTCCATCTCTATTAAGTTTCCACCATTTTCCCATTTTACCTATTTACCACTATTCCTCTTTAGTTAGTGGCCCTTGTCTTATTTTGTGAATTGGTTTACGTTCCGCCGTTGCCTCCTATATCCTCTTTTGCCCGAAGTCTCTGTTTCTAGATGTATTCTCGCCTACCTCATTCGATCAGAATTTCAGCTTCTTTATATTGTTCAAAAAGCTATTAAATTGATACCTGATAACATCTCTGTTATAGTAACCATTTAGGAATTTGTTTAGATTTATTTTCCATTGTGAAATAAAGGAAAAATTTGACTCTCAAATTGTTGATCTGATAATTAATAATGTTACCAAATTATGTATTCTAATTTTTAACGAATTAAATTATAAAAAAAATTAGAGAAATAAGTCTAATCTATCTACACAATATAATTTCCTAATGTGTATGTGTTTGTATGTGTGCGTCTTTCCACACCCTCCAGAAGCCCCTAGATGACCTAGATGACCTAGATGACCTAGAATGCTGAAACTTTGTACACTTATAGTATAGATCATGGGACAGAACCAAACGGAGCCGCAGATTTGATTTTTGATTTTTTCTTATTTAATAAAAATAAAATTAATTTAGTTCACTCTTATTTAATCCATCCTTAAGTAATTACTGACAGATATATACCTTTTACAAACAAATATTAAACTTACATAAGCTTATTAATGGTAGTTTAGGGTTTGTTATGTTGGTTAATATGATAGTCATAATGTCATAGACAGGCTTAAAGCTAGTTGTACTATAATTTGTAATCTTATAATTATGAAATTATAAAGTAGTGTTTAGTTATAGATTATTTTGGTAGGTTGAATAGTTTCTTTGATAAAACGCTGGAGAAACATCATTTATTAAATAATAGTAGATACAATTTTGAATAAGGTTTTTAATTGTTTTAACATTTAAAAGTCTAGAATAGTTTATTTGTATAGTTGAACATCTTTAAATGAAGCTCATATGATGAAAAAAAGCAATCTCTCAAATTTATATCTCACTTTATAACCATTACTGTTTTAGCCTCTGGACTGGGTCAGTTTTTTATTCAAATAATATATTTTAAAATATGGACTTTCTAGGCTTGTCGTAACTTTATATACTTTATAATCTAAAGTAAGACTAGGACAGGCACAACATCCAGTCCCCAGCCATTAATTAATCACAGTGAAAGGGTAAACTCACATGTCACTAATGATAAGTTTTTGGCCATGCCGGGAATAAAGCCCGTGACCCTTAGCTCAGAAAACAGACACGCTACTGACTGAGCTAAGTTGTTGTATTAACTAGGATCTAGACACTCAAGTTGTTCTCGATGCCTGTGGGTCTAGAAGCCACCATTTAACTCTTTAGGCTCATGTTATGCTCACAATCATGCTTTTCTCGTTATGAAGGAGTGAGTCCAAATGGTTGTGTAAGAGATTCGAATAATCCGGTGGATCGTTTCAATTACAAATTGCCATTTTCAATATGAGTTGAGCTAGAGTATATTATCTATATTAATACGATAAAGAATTGTTCTTCCTGTCACTATCATTGCACGATATATACCTCACGCAAAGGTCTGACATTTTAAAATTAGTAACCCATGTGCACTTCAAATATGGAATTTCACAATTTTGACTAAAAAAAAATTAAATTATTAAAATCCAGGCTATAAGCGATAAAATGAGATTTATTTCGTTTGTTTAAAGCAAAGTAAAACGTTTGCCGAGGTAGCCACGCAATAAACCCGGGCAACGCCAGGTACTTCTGCTAGTTAAAATAAAACAAGGATGAATGATTTAGCATAATTGTTTGGAATATTAATACTTACTAGTAAAACACTATAAAACGTAATATCAATAGTTCAATTTAAATAAAGTGCTAAGAATTGGGTTTCATTGGAATAATTTAATCTTGATAATATGCTATTACTACAAAGACCGAAATTAAATATTTCAAATTCACATGTCAGTTCTTAATATATGTTTCAAATTAATTTTTAATCAAATCAAATTTAAATATAGTTGGGCACCACTTGCTTGACGAAACATGTCCTTTGCTGAAGTATTTCTTATGGCAATGCCAGTCCTGAATCCTAAAACTAATCTGGTAAGTCTTTGATTATATTTGAATTTTCTGTTGTCCAACTAATAAATTTCTTAGATAGCGTGGGGTTTCCGGACGTCTGAACGTGTCTCAGTCTCAGCATTCGGATGTGCGGCGCACTTAATACATAATAACTTGATTTTCACATTTAATTTACTAAAAATTAATTTTAAGCTTGTTTTTAAAAATTGTCTACGTACAGTAGTTTTGCGAGTTGCTATTTTAAACAACTCCAGTAGGTTTTTTAGTTGTTTTTTTACCACCATATCTTATTACCCGTTCGACTTATACACCTACCTATTGTTACGCAAATGTTTTTATAAATAAAGAAGGTGCACATGACCTAGATTCTAACCTCAATAGTCTATTGTGAGAGTAGCGTCTTAGACCATGCAGCCATAAAAGTGGGTAGCTCCACTAATAATCTTAGCCTGTCGAGCTGACGTCTTCTCCAAAATTTTATACCAACTTGGCACCCTCTTAATGTTAACAAGGATGGGTTATTAGCATCTAGGGCTACCTGGGTATATGAGATCCTGCCTCCCTCGTCCTTTGTTCACCACCACGTGACTTCTTCCTCGCAAGTTTCTCGACTTCTACAAGGCCTTATATGTTAGTCATCCGATATTTCCAACATAAAACATTGCTATCGTTTTACTGGTTCGATAAAGACAAGCCAAGCTACGATGATGAACACGTGTTTTATCACCACTTCATGCTACCTGCTCAGGTTAAACGCATATATGATAATTACTCTAATAGGGTAGGGATGGAGACGGAAGCATTTTTAAAGGTAATCTCCTCGCATTTGCGAAGGAGAGTAGGAAACCATTTAGGAAAAACTATTTTCAGTAGACCCGACTGGGATTCGAATACCAATATCCCCTTCATCAGCAGGCCAGTCTTACACGAGAGTGACGACGGACCATTTGGCCTAAAAATGTTATTTCTTACTAATAATGTTATTTTGGAGAACGTTATTGAGGATGGAATAAGTACGGAGTTGTTTTTTGAGCTGAATGCACAGTTTCTTGCCTACCCCGTAAGGGAACGGCGTGATTAGGTTTGACGTATGAATTATTGTCTACATATTGATTTGTTGCTTCCTTAAGTGACTACCGTTAAGGTGGACACGTGGAACAAAGCGTAAGGCTCATCTAGGTTGTTTTAATGGTTTAAGGAGGTTAGGGTTTGTGTCTTTGCAGGGTATTCTGGAAGTGATTTTTAGATAAATGGTTTTACACTTCCCCTCCACGTGTGTGCGAGTACATTTGTTCTATTCTACCACATTTACTCTATTAATGTAATTAGTGTGGATCTGGACGAGAGGGAAACGCGGTAAAAAAAAAAACACGTGCAATGCGTATTACCTCCCGTCAGGGCTATCTGTATTTTAACACTAAAGGAATAATGGCGAGGAAAATATTGTTTGGAAAAAATGTACCCACACTTGAGTGGTGAAAATAATTTAGGAAAAAGCAGCTCAGTACACCTGCGTAGGACTCAAGCCTCCCAATTCACCGGGAAAGCAGACAAGAAGAGACTAGCGTCTTAGTAGTTATGTTCACGGCCCACTGATGCAAAATGGCTACTTGTCTCTGCAAATAGCAGGCTAAGAAGATCAACTTTAGACTAAAAGGACCTTGGTTTGATTCCAGGTGTTCTCTTCAAGAATGTAGTTTTCATGGTTTTGGGCCATAAACATTCTCCAAGAAATTTTAATTCCTCAATTATTGTGTATAGCTCTTGTAACCCTATCACGCTGAAATATAGTTCCCCATGACATATTTTGTTGTGTGTGCTGCTAAGAGCTGATTTTATTTAGTTTCGTAGCTTGTCTAGCGTGTTGTGTTGATTATGCAACGTCATTAAGCCTATTAATATAAGTTTGAATAACATAATGAGAATATAAATACGATTTAGTTCATCTGATTTGTTATCTAGTGAAAAAGTAATATAATTTCAAATTTTATAAAGAAGGCCACCTCTGAACTCTAGTAGTCAAAGAGTCTGACTACAGATCCAGAGGTCGCAGGTTCGATCCCTAGTTCTAGATATTTATGTTAAGAAG
This sequence comes from Timema monikensis, assembly GCA_902151445.1. Classification (NCBI taxonomy): domain Eukaryota; kingdom Metazoa; phylum Arthropoda; class Insecta; order Phasmatodea; family Timematidae; genus Timema; species Timema monikensis. The sequence continues at coordinate 267,353 of CABFVZ010000943.1, forward strand.
TGGGTCTAGAATGGTATCAACAGAGGCCCGTGAGAACAATTGCTTTGTTACTTGAATAAGCAAATAGCAGATATTGTCAATGAAACTGAGATAAACGGCCGCAGGGTTCATTGTGCTGACCATATGACACCCTCTATCCGCAATGTTGGCATTATCTTCACAAAAGTGCGGCGGCTGCTCGGGCCGACGCCATGCAGTTTTTTTATGATTAATTATTCAAACCTAACAATTATTTATCAAGCTCTATCATAATACTACTATGTTTTTTAAATTAAATAAAAATGTATTACATGAGAATATTTCATTTTATCCAGGTTAAATTCTTGACGCATAAAATATAGCCTACTTAATTCAAAACCATCAACGTCAACATCAAATTATTTCTGTAAAAAGATTTTTCCAAAAACATGAAAAATAAAACGGGGTTCATGGGACGCCATTCATTTTTCAGTCAGTTTAGGTTGTGTCACATGATCCTAGTAATATGAGTTTAATTATTACAGACATTTCCTCCAGCAGGGAGTCTCGTGTCGTTTATCCGTCAAAAGCAGTGCTACCACCCTCTCAGGTAATAATCAAAGTCACGTGAAGCCAACTGTCAACTGTCACATGGCGCGATAAATGCATGGCACTGACGTCTTCCTCATACCGAGCCAAGCAACAAGGTGACATTTCGAAATAAGTGACAACATGCCGCGGGCTGTTGGTCGGTCGATGTGACCTACATTGTCACAACCCGACACCAATATACGCCTTCAGGACTAGAGGTTTCAAGAGGGATGGGGGTGGGGGAATACACTCAGTTGGAATAAGTATTCTAAAAGGGAAGTTTTCGTTTTTTATGCCTTTTTGATCTCATCAAATGTGTAAATTATATGTTTAGCGAGGAAGTTAAGCTAAATATTGGATCACATAGAGCCCATACAGTTGATTGTAATTTCTTTTCCTATTCACTGGATTTCTTGACTCACAACTTTAGTACAGTTAGTCTCCAATCATAAATATACAACGATAACTTGAACATAATATAGCATTGACATATATAGTGTACAATATGTACAATAAGTGTTTTAATTTTGGCTCCACTATGGTAAAGTTTATAATATGGGTTCATAGTGTAGTTTGTCCAGGTAAGACTACTATCTTTCATTGTATTTTTTTAGCACCGCATCTTACTACACGTTCGAGTTATACGATTATGTACTAATTACGCTAATGTTTTTAGCGACTATGAAAGCTACATTTAGAGGAAATATACCCACATTTGCGTGGAGGTAGAGTGGAAAACCCTTTTGGAAAACTACCCTTAGTATAACTGACTGAGATTCGAACCTTGATCTCCCCGTCATCGGCGTATTAGACTACTGAGAGAATCTTTGTAACAGGAATACACTACTATGATCAACTACAGTCATATAGGGCGATAGTATAGTCTGTAAAGGTAAGACTATTTCTTGTCATTGTAATTTTTTCTTCTATATTTGGCTAACCACAAAATTAAATAGATGTTGTGTACATAATTCCAATAATTATAATGGATATGATTAAATATTTTCATCTCTTTGTTTGTTTGAGAAATAAGGGAATGGAGTATATTCCGAGTAGATGGAATTCAGGCACTTCTTTCAAATCATTGGATTCCAAGGTTTATAGATTGAAATTTAAAAATATATCACTTAAAACATAAAAAATGTCTTAAAGTTTTCCCATTAGAAATGAGTAGTTAAATAATAACTTTAACACATTTTTATGTCTTCTCCCTCAAAGTAACCGGGTGTGCTACTGGCTTACACGCCCCTACCTTCCTAATGTATCCCTCAAAGTAGCCGGGTGTGCTACTGGCTTACACGCCCCTACCTTCCTAATGTATCCCTCAAAGTAGCCGGGTGTGCTACTGGCTTACACGCCCTTAAATTCCTAATGTATCCCTCAAAGTAGCCGGGTGTTCTACTGGCTTACACGCCCCTACCTTCCTAATGTATCCCTCAAAGTAACCGGGTGTGCTACTGGCTTACACGCCCAAACCTTCCTAATGTCTCCCTCAAATTAACCTGGTGTGTTACTGGCTTACACGCCCAAACCTTCCTAATGTCTCCCTCAAATTAACCGGGTGTGCTACTGGCTTACACGCCCTTACCTTCCTAATGTCTTGAGATGGAAGGTTATTAACTTTTGACAAGGAATTCATAACATTGCAGACCTTTCATATTATTATTATTTATTGGAATTTATAATATGCGCTTTCTGAAACAACTAATTTTATTAGAACACGACCTACAAGCTATATTACAATTTTAATTTTCATTTAAAAACACTTTGAGAAAATAAAATACTTTTCATGTGGCCAAAATTGGCTATATTTTACTATGTTTTAATGAAAAATTAGAAGCTTCGGCCTGGAAAACTGAGATTATCCTAACTATCCTTGCCAACAGAAGCCAGTATGGCTCGATCGTGGGCTGAACCCATGGTTTTTTTTTTTGTGTTAGTTCATATTTTTTGGGAATATCTATCAATAGCAACAGCTGTAGATCCCTTGACTTCACGTATGAATACTTGAAAGTAGAATTAAAAGCTTTATTAACTGTCAGATTTAGTCCAATGAAAATTGATCAGTGTTATAACTCTAGAACCAACACAAAATAAGTACAAAAGACATTGATTCATGACTGCCTCAATGTCACACACAAAAACTGTCTTATCGGGTATCGAATCCGAAGCAAACGCGCTACCAACTTAGCTAAAGAGTTGGACCAAAATAAACGTTTTTCTAACTAATGTTCAATCCAACTTGTGTTTGTAAATTACAGATTAAGTTGGAGATCTAGAAAACGCGAGAAAAGGCCAGGTTTTTTTTAGTTTATTTAGCAAAACTTTTTGTTCAAAATAAATAAAATAGTTCTCCAGTACAAACTTGGAATTTAATTTTCTTCGCATGATGATATCAACAGTTGTTGAATATGTGTCATGAGCATAGCGGCATTAGACGAAAAACTTTTTAAACGAAGAGGAAAAGTTGCCTTAAAATTCCAGGACACACTTGACAGATAGTTAATAAAATGTTAAGGTCACTATATAAAGTAAATTAAACTCTTGGTTTGTACTGAAGTTATCTTTAATTTATTTTGACCAAAAAAGTTTGGATATAAAAATTGAAAAAACACAATAAACCTTTTCTCACATTCCCTACATTCCCATCTTAAATAATATTAATATACCTGATACATATCCTTCCACCTTAAATAATAATTATAGACCTGATAGCTATCCTTCCACCTTAAATACTAATTATAGACGTGATAGCCATCCTTCCACCTTAAATAATAATTATAGACCTGATAGCCATCCTTCCACCTTAAATAATAATTATAGACCTGATAGCTATCCTTCCACCTTAAATAATAATTATAGACCTGATAGCTATCCTTCCACCTTAAATAATAATTATAGACCTGATAGCCATCCTTCCACCTTAAATAATAATTATAGACGTGATAGCTATCCTTCCACCTTAAATAATAATTATAGACGTGATAGCCATCCTTCCACCTTAAATAATAATTATAGACGTGATAGCCATCCTTCCACCTTAAATAATAATTATAGACGTGATAGCCATCCTTTCACCTTAAATAATAATTATAGACGTGATAGCCATCCTTCCACCTTAAATAATAATTATAGACCTGATAGCTATCCTTGCACCTTAAATAATAATTATAGACGTGATAGCCATCCTTCCACCTTAAATAATAATTATAGACCTGATAGCTATCCTTCCACCTTAAATAATAATTATAGACGTGATAGCCATCCTTCCACCTCACTAAAAACAAGAAGGTAACATTTGCTGTCTAAAGCCCAATTCCGGGTCAGGCGTTCAATGACATTTAGCAGGGCAAAGAAGCCACGTGGAAGCGGAAGTTTGGCACAAACATCCACTTCGTACGTTTACTTCACTCCCCTTTGTGGATCCCTGCCATTAAACAATATTATTGGGGTTAGGGGGTCCTCTATAAATAGGATTTAATTTTATATAAACACACACGTTGTGTAAACTTATAGGTTTTACAAACATGAAGTGACCTTAGATTAGGTGTAAATAAGCACATTTTCAAAATGCACTCTACATTGCTTTACCCTAAAAGGAAGCAGCATTTCAATGATAGTGATCCAATCATATAATGAGAAATGTTTAAAACAATCTTGATGCCTTTCAGGGTGAAACAATGTTTTAAATGGGTGAGAAACCATATTTAATACCCCATTTAACACTGTCAGTGTAGTAGTTAATAATAATATTGCACGTTTGGGCTATATTATTTGTAACCAAGTTGTGGAAAGATTAACCAATACTAAGGCACCATTTTCCGAATGTGCTAATCGTACATCCTTTTCGTGGAGGCTCGTTCCATGTCCCGATGAGAGTAGGTGAGGGTGAGAGTGAGTCTGAGGGTGTGGAACCAGTCTAAACACTTAAACCTAACTTAAGCCTTACTAACTAAACCTTGATGACCGTTGTGGAACTTCAGTAAAATTACCCAAGATACCAGCCGGAAATAGAACCCGAGAACCTTAGTATCGTAACCAGGGGCACTAACCATTACAACACGGTGCCAGTTAGTGTAGTAGTTGAGGTGATTACTCTTGCGTGTTAGTGCAGCTTTCCAATAGTAGTTTTTAGCACCGCATCTTACTGCTCACTTGGGTTGTACGCACGACTACTAATTACCCTAATGAGTTAGTGGTGAGGAAGGTTTATTTACAGTCAATGTACTTACATTTTCGTGGAGGAATAGAGTAAATCCACGTAGGTAAAACGACCCTCAAAACACCCGATCGGGATTTGAACACCGATCTCCCATTCGTCGACAGTCTAGTCTTTTGCGAGAGTTATGACAGACCATGAGTAAATGAAGGGGTTTTCAATGGTTCAAATGACTTAAGGCCAGTCTTATGGCTACCGGATAACTATTGCTATTAGGAGTTCAAAGTTATCTACCAGATACACATTGGCGTGGGATACATAAGGGGTGGAGGGTAGAAGGGGGTATACCTATACCTGGGAAGAATTCTTCCCCGAACAGGAATACATTTATACCTCTGGGATTAATGTTCTCCGCTCTAGATTTATTTCACTACCTTTTGATATTATGGATTATGAAGTTGAATAATGGCTTTGCATCAAAATCCAAATAGCTTCATACAGTATTCTAATTTTATTTTTAACTTCAAGGCTAATACCACCCTAAATATATCAAGGGAAATCCAAATTTAAAAATTGTCCTGGATAGAGAACCTTCCAAGCACTCCAATTTTTAACACCTCCGCACGAATAAAGTTTCATCATTAATGTATAGATTTAAATAATGTATAAATAATTCCATAACTATTTAATATTAAACACTTATATTCATTTTTCTACTTTATGTCTTAAAAATTGCTCTCAGGGGCTGTCACAGATTGTAATGTACAGAAACAAACGATCACATATAAACTGTTATATCTATAGTTTTATTAAGATGACATGGTGGTCTAGGTCTAAGGTGTCAGGTTTCTGTGCTGAGGGTCCGGGGTTCAATCCTCGGTCCCGGTATAGATTTATCTGATTCCCAAACCCTTCCTTCACCTCTGACAAGACGTGTGTTAATCACAACTTGTGAATGTGTGGAATGCCAGGCCTCCACCTTGGTCCGGATCCCACGTTAAACTGTAGGTCCTCCATTTCATCTCACTATCACCCTACCATTACACATTAGTGTAAGTGATATAGCCCGAACGGGTAGTAAGACTTAGTCCTAATAATAATCTAGTTCTATCAGTGGTTGTCACAGATTGTAGTTTCCTTGCACGTATTACTTATACTATACATACATAAATATCCCAGAATAAATTTTTTTGGTATTACATAATTTGATAAACCGAGTAAAAATAATTACGATGTATAACATTGCGTCTTAGCTTCAATGTTGGCAGGCGCTGAGTAGAATTAGAGAAAATACGCAACGTCCACGCTCCGCCCCAATGAACACAACGTGTGGATATAATTGACGGAATTCGCCAAGTAAATTAAACATGCCATGTTATGTTAACAAACAATAAACCAATTAAATTGAGAAAGTTCCTTGAATCGAAATCATTTCTATCAAGAACGGTATTTTAATTCCACATAAACATCTAAATTGGGAACTGTTCTAAAAAATCTTCGAGAAAAAAAACTCGCATCACGTTATATCTTAGATCTTATCCACTTTAATATCTAAAATTATAGGGTAGGTGTGAGAAAATTATAATTTGGAGGAAATATACACACGTGAAAGGAAAATGGGAAAATCGTTTAGAAGAAATCAGGTCAAGTCGGAATTCAAACCTTAGCGGCCCCAACAAACGAAAGGGGATGAGTCCTGCCCCCCACCCCTCCTCCCACCCAAACCACGTGTTCACAAGTGCTGGATCCAGTAAAAGTCACTTAGTCAAATGACTCATTCCAGAACATGCAATTATTCACACCATGCTACAATTGATATTTTAAAGCTACAGTCTAGTTTTAATATGAAGAGCCTTTCAGAAAATTGCGGCCAACATTGATACATATTATTAACAATAATATTTAACATGTATCGATACTATCCATCAAAAGTTTGTGCCCAAACCTCTCGTGGACCCATACAATGTTGTGGGAGACCATGTGTCTGCCCCCGTGGTCACCGGTGTCGCGGCTAGGGGTC
>CABFVZ010000944.1:0-17214 GCA_902151445.1 Timema monikensis
AATGTTTCTGAGACGAATCTTAACTTAATCTTTATCTGTCTTTGCAATATGGCGGAGTTAATTCTAATTGGAGGGGTGTGTTTTGTGTTCTGGGGTGTATTATCGTGTTTCTTTTGTTTTATTTCCTGGTGTCTAATGGATGAATTATAATTGCGAAACTGACGTTACAATTAAGAAATACAATTTAAAAATAAAAAGGCAAGTTCCATTATCAAGAAAATATATCTTGAAAATTTTATTTAAAAAAAACAACTCATTTTTATGCCTATATTAATTGTTTATTTTATATTTGTTTTATTATAAATTAAAAATATTAGGGATAATTAATAAAATTTACCATCACCATTAAATATATTATAATAATACAACTTTATAAGAAAAAAATCTCTAAATATTAAAATATTAATAAGAAAAAAACATATTTATGGTTAAAGTGTTAAAATTAAGATTTCTTCCATGTGTATTAATAAAGATCATTAAATATTACTAAATGGAGTAGGAGGGGGAGGTAATTAAAATATAGACCAATGAAACAATTGAATATAACAATTATAATATATTAATTAAGAAACCAAATAAATAATTTTAAAAACCATCCATGCTTTAAGAAATATGATTTTTCAGTTACTTGAAATAAATAAATAATTGTGTGTTATTATTGATACTGAGAAGTACAATGGAACTTAATTTTAAAAATAACAATGGGACAAACTCTTCTCAACAAATTTAACATAGTTTGAAAAGATTTAATACTATCCAAAAACAGTTAAATTTCAATTTTAAAATAAGATATTTTTCAGTTTACAAGGCTCTCTGTTTCCCATTAGGATTAAGCTGATTTAGTTTTATTTGATAATTGAAAAATTTTAGAGCAATGTCAAATGTTTACACAAAATCTTAATACATAAACACAATCAGTTTAAATTAGATGAACAATATAATGGTTATTTCTCTAATTCCTGGCATTAGGATGTGTTTCAGATAATAATATCTGCCTAGATAGTTCAGGAAGCTAAACATGTAATATATCTAATATTCATATCAGGTCAGTGAGAATCAAACCTTGAACTACCAGAATCATGTCCAGGTATAGAAACCACTCACCAAGAGAAATCACAACACTACTTACTCCGTGTTGAACACAGTTTATATGGGATCAGCCTCAGAATCATGTCCAGCACAGATTACTTGGCAAGAATCCTTGCCATCTTTCGCGCCCTCCTCTCTTTACGTCATAGCCCTTTCTCTCTCTTTCTATTATGCCTTTTCCTCTCTTCACCCTGCATTATTCTATCCCCGTCGTCCTGTTTCTGTCCTTGGCAGACATGTTCTGCATCCGGCGCAACTTCAGAGCCCCCAACCCCCACCCCCTCCCGACACGACAAGAAATTCAACAGGGTTGTCTTGTGTCTGTGAGGGAAAAGGTTGATGAAGGGGCAGGGTATAGTTGGATAGCTACATAAGGTAGCTTATCCAGTAACTAAACTCAAAAATATAATAATATAGTTTAATTATATTTAATATTGTAGAGATCAAAAGGGAGAGGCAGTCCATGTAAGATGTGGCTAAATGTTGTAAATGAATGTGTGAAAAAGAGAAACATTAATAGTTATAAGAATAAAAGATCATGTGTGACTCGGTGTATGGATGTTGTTAGTGAAGAAAGTAGGCAAGGATAGGGAAGTGTGGAGAAAGTTAGTGAGGATGGATTAAGAAGAGAGTTGTGGTTTCTTGAGCTATATGCACAGCTTTTTGCCTACCCTGTAAGGGAACGGCGTAGTTAGAAATGCGTATGTGCGTGCGTACGTATGTATGTAACTTTATTTATATGTAATTAACTTGAAGCTACCGCTTTTGACAGCTGTTTAATATATTTAGTTAATAATATTATTATTATTATTAGCACCGCGTCCTACTATCCGTTCTGGTTATACGCACTTACGCTAATGTGTAATGGTAGGGTGATAGTGAGATGAAATTGAGGACCTACAGTTTAACGTGAGATCCGAACCACGGTGGAGGCCTGGTATTCCCCACATTCACAAGTTGTGATTAATACACGTCTTGTCAGAGGTGAAGGAAGGGTTTGGTAATCAGATAAATCTGTGCTAGGACTGAGGATTGAACCCCGGACCCCAGCACAGAAGTATGACACCTTACCCCTGGACCGCCAGGTCACCCGAATATCTTTAGTTGATGTTGTCTACTTCCCACGATTTACTTTCACGGTTCTAAAAAGTATTGTGCTCTTGATCAATCTTTAGCTCGTGAATATTATTTAGGAAACTTTGTGTTCGCGAACTCAAAAAATGAGTATAACAATTCTGTTCATACCCGGGGCTACAGCCGAATTTGTTTGATGGATTTCATTCAAATTTGGTATTAATATACCATAGGCCGATGGGCATTCGTAACTTTTAAACCAGGATTTTTATTCGCGTTTTAAAATTAAAGCTAATTTATTGTTGGTTGATTTTTCGAAAATTTTTACTTAGGATTCAACAATTTTGTACAACATTTATATCTAAAGAGTGCGTTTATATGATTATTAAAATAATGTTTATCCTTTTGTTGAAAACTAAAGGTGGGATTTAAGGGGTCACGAGAAAATAGCAGGGTTTTAGCAGTTTTCATCGCGAATAATTTTTTTTTCTGGAAAATCAACCAAATATTTCTCCAGTAGAAACTTAAAGAGTTTTATTTTTTGTACGTATTATTATAAACATTTCTTAAATATCTGTAACATCAGAATTTCATGATAAACTTTTTAAATTAATAGAAAAGTTGTCATTAAATTCCAGGACACCGTTTACAGATATTTAACAACGGTTGATTAACATCATGTGAATAAAATTGAACTCTATTTTTCTAATGTAGAAATAATTTATTCAAACAAAAAAAAGTTTATCTAAAAAACTGCGCAAATACTGCCCTTAACTCACAAAACCTTCCTTCCCTCTCTCGGGGCTAAGTTCATTTCTGGACGAGTCTTGTAATTATTTGTTGTACTAATTGATAATATCATATATGGGTATTTATCATATCATTCAGTTTTATAATCTCCTAAATATTCTTGCTACGTCGATCCCGTTAGATGAATATCTAAAAGGAGAGAATTTTTCCTCTTCTTTAAAAAAATAATAAAAATAATATATTTGACCCCGTAATTTAATGTTAGCCTTATGGGGCTTTCTCTTTATATTTTTCTTTTGATGCGTTCTGACAAATAAAAATGAGTTAGTGCTCTCGGCTCACAAACTCTTTCACATTCAAGTCATGTAACATTTTCTATTTATGAGTGTTTCCTTGATTTTTAATAAACTTAGTTTCTTATAGGTGACTCAGTGAGTTGGGGATACCTATATTGAGAATAGGAAGTTAAACCTGTATTGGACAAGTGCCTTGAAACGAAATTTACCAATAATTTTGTTTAACCTGCAAATCTTTTTTTTACTAGAATTACACATCGTTTTAACAAAGTTCAAGAGGAGTGTGGTTTAATATGTAAATAGTAAAGTACCCTTATTAAATAGTAATTTTTTAAATCAAAAGGAACATGTTTTGTTTATTATTTGTAATATAAAATAACATTTTTTTAAGATAGTTTTAAGAAATTTCCAATTTTAGAAAATCAGTCATCAGTAAACTACCCTTAATTTGATGTCTATAATCCAATATTAGAAAAAAATTCCTAGGTATGACCATTTAACATCTAGATATTAAGTTTAACAACAATATCCACTTCATACGTAGCTCCGGATAATCAGATATAAAGAAGGACAAACATAAATGTGAGACCCCCATTTTGAGTTTGGGAGCACATAAACCGTTAAGATACATCGTAATCACAAGGTTGAAACATGTTCATAATTGTAATACTTTCTCTTGATATGGCAAACTAAAAAACCACTTTATTCATGTGTTTGTGAAAATAACTTTTTACTCTATCTCGACTCTCGACGAGAGAAATATTGTGATCTTCAAGAGTATCCAGCTCAATATTTTGATAATAATGTCGACGTTTCATGATCCCCTGAAAACCAAAAAGTGGTCATCGTGACTCCATCTATTTGTCTGTACCTTGGGCTTGAGACAAAACTATTTTACTGATCAGGTTGAATCTTTATACCTGGGGTTTACATAATATCCCCCCACATGGGTTTTTGGAATTATATATCTAACCCTAAGATTAAAAGTAGTATATTGAATAAAAAAAAAAAATCGACTTTCTCAAAATCTGCTCTAACAATTTTTATTAACTTTTGTATCGAGCCATTGATTAACATCACAAACAAAATGGAAATTAACTTTTTCCCATGAAAATTACTTTAAGGTACTTTACATTAGCATGTATTTCCAACTCTGATCATATCTCTGATCATATCTCTGCACCTACTGGAGATACAAATAATTTATCATCGTAAAGAGGTATTCATATTAAATATAAAACTCTTTTGTTTGAAATGTATATTTTTTCAAATAAATAGTTTGAGCAATATGCTAAACTATATATATTTTTTATTCGAATCTTTGAAAATGAAATTAATTGATATCCTCTTTGGTTAATGTTTATCTAACAATGTATATTACTTCATTTAGGCTCTTTTAAGGATTGTTTCTGCAACAGTATATATTATTAAATGTAGGCTTTTTCAGGGATTTTTTCCCTTGACAATTGTGCGTCTCCATAGACGTCACTGTCATGGATACACTTACATACTAATACTATACGGGTAGTTGATCAAAGATCAAAACTTTCAAAAAAAAAAAAATCTTGATTTAGTAATTCAGAAGCACAATCTTTACAATGTCTCCAAACATATCGAACACAACCATTGGCTGAAAGTCCCACGATACCACTGACCTTGTGATATGACTGGTTAGATTGGATTCCAGCATTTAGCTTATTACCAACCTTGGTGGGGCTGATCTGCTATTACCAGCACTCTAGCGGCAAAAGGTTGAAATGTTACTTAAACCAATACTTCCTTTTAGATCTACATTACTTTGTGATGACCTGGACATAATAATGCTAACTTTAATATAATAATATTTAGCACCGCGTCTTACTACCCGTTTGGGTTATATGCTTTAAGTACTAATTACGTTAATAGATTAGGAATTGGGAAGGTTTAATTAGAGGAACTGAACCCGCAATTGCGTGGAGGGAGAGTGGAAAATCATTTAGGAAAAACCACCCCCAGTTCACCCGACCGAGATTTGAACCTCGATCTCCCGGTCCTCAGCAGTCGAGCTCAACACGACTAGCGCGTTAGCCAACTACGCCACCGAGGCGGGTAACTTTAATATAACATTAAGATAAATATTTTCTTTCAATTCCACGCCAACTCATGATTACAATAAACAAACAAGATCAATTCAAGTGTCGGCCTCAACCGGTACACAGTATATTATTTCAGTTAGGCTTTTTTTATTAATTGTTTCCATAACAGTGTATATTATTTCATCTAGGAGGTTTGAAGGATTGCTTCTTCAACAGTATATACTATTTAGTTTAGGCTCTTGAAATGCTTGTTTCTGCAACAGTATGTATTATTTCGTTTAGCGGGTTTTACGGGTTTTTAGTAACTGTATCCATTTTAAGATTAAAGCGAGATAAAGTCTGTGAGGCACACCGTAGCATTTATCTTTACCGGTGTGCCGCGTCCTAAACGTAAGAAATGGCTGCATTAAACTGTGGCGAGCAGGTGCACAACAAGTGATTTACAAAGCAGAACGTCGTATGGTGCGACCCTTGAGGTATACCCTCCGATACCCTAAAGAGGGTGAAAAAAAATAAACTGGTTGAATTTGAGGAGGGGAAGAGGGGATTGGTATTAAAACGAATGGGCCGTTCCATTGCCCTCATATTTTAAACATATCCCAAGGGCCTTCCTTGGTACAACTTTTGCTACCAACATTATCTTCCGTTCAGTTCTGCCAACTTGCTCAACTACCCACCATCCTCTACCTCCCTCTCTACCCCTCAACACTCCCCTCTCTTCCCAATAAAACCGTTCAATGCAATAGAAGACTATGTCAATATCTATTTGAGTCAATGAAAAGGAAGGTATTAGTAATAAATAACTTTATTGTCAGCGAGGATATACTGGGACGCCTCAGTGCCAGAGTAGACTATCAGCGACTATGGTTTGAAAAATATACACCGCAGTGGCCACACGGATTAAGGTGTCACTCTCGTGTTAGACTACCCCGATGGAGACAGGGTGATCAGGGTTTGAATAATGGTTGAAACTACTGAGGGTAGTTTTACCTTAAAGGTTTCCCACTCTCCTTCCACGCAAATGCTGTTGTATAAGATCTAAAGTACTTCCTTCCTTATACGTACCTCATTAGAATAATTATTATATACGCGTATTATCTGAATGAGGCAGTGATAAAAAAATATATTTATACAAGGAAAGAGAATTATGAATGGGAAACTTTAGTTATTAGATGAAACTCCAGATTAAATACTTTCCTTGCTTTCCCTCCAGACGTACGAAGGGGAATTTTATGTAGATAATGCCTTCATCATTCCTGCCATATTATTTATTATAAACTAGCAGAAGTGCACGACTTCGCCTGGGGTAACAGTGCAATGCATTGCATAGTTACCAAAATCAATGATTTGTTTTGCTTCAAACAAAAAAAATTCTTCTGACCCAGTTTTTTAATAAATTAAAAAAACTAATAATAAAAATAAACATAAAATTTCAGCCCTTTGCGTCCGGTAGTAAATATTACGCAGTTCTCATGACAAAGAAACAGAGAGACAGACAGACAAACTCTTCACTTTAATAATATAGATTGTCAGAAGACCCGGAGGAGATAAATGAACAAAATCAACAAAGAGAGTAACACTTATTTGACCTGTCTCTTTATAAGACGTGGGTGACCTGGTGGTCTAGGGGTAAGGTGTCAGACTTCTGTGCTGGCGGCCGGGGTTCAATCCCCGGTATCGGCACAGATTTATCTGATTACCAAACCCTTCCTTCACCTCTGACAAGACATCTTGTGAATGTGGGGAATGCCAGGCCACCACCGTGGTTCGGATTCCACGTTAAACTGTAGGTCCTCCATTTCATCTCACAATCACCCTACCATTACACATTAGCGTAAGTGTGTATAACCCGAATGGGTAGTAAGACGCGGTGCTAATAATCTATTGGCGTAGTTAGTAAAAAAAAAGTATTATTCAAACGGGTAGTGAGACGCGGTGTTGAAAATAGATATTAAAAAGCAATTTCCTCAATATCAACCAAAAAGAAAAGAGAAATAATACGCTTGTTTTAAATCGCAAAATAATAATGTTATAAAAGTAGACATATTACATTATTGCAGTTGAGGGTGCATGAGCTATTCAGCTACCCTTGGGTACTTTCTTGTAGCTGGGGTTGGACGAGAAGTGTTCTTCATTCATTCATTTCACGATTCATTTAGAGCGTTATTATTTAATTTTATACATAAATGTTTTTCTAATTTTTAAAGAGGATGGTGGTTTCGATATCTTCTAACTTCAAGGTATCTCATCTCAAAATGTTTAGAATAAACACCCCAGGGAGAAGGGTAGTTTCGTTAATTGAGTATAAACTTTTGAAATTTAAGCACACAGAAGTTGCATAAATAGATTGTAAGTCCCTTGGGGTGATTTATAACATTTATAAACCTATATTTTGTTTAGTACTTTAAAACATTTGGTATTAATGATAAAATAAATTTTAGTATTTCCTGGGGGCTAATAATTATACCAGTAAAATATGTTTTAGCTATTTTAATTTTTTTTAACATCGCGTCCTACTACCAATTCAGGCTGTACGCTAAGGTTATAATTAAGTTAGTGGTTTTAAGGACGAGGAAGGTTATATTAATAGAAAATGCACAATAATTTGCGCGGAGGGAGAGTGAAAAGCCATTTTGAAAAACCTCGACACACCCGACCGAGATTCAAACACAGATCTCCCCGTCACTGACAGTCTAGTCTATTGCCAGAGTAGCATCTTAGACCAAGAAGCCATAGAAGCAAATGTGTTATTATTAATAATTATACTATACTCTAGGATTACTTACATTTTATGTGCTTTTAATTTAATAAGACTAACAAAACGATAATAGTAAATAAGCGTTTAGCCCAAACGGGTGCAAAATTAAATTATATTTGATAAATCTATTAAAAAGATAAGTCTTTAGTTTGTTGGTCCATCTAGTCCTGATAACATGCGTCAACCCACTTATCTCCTTTAATAAATAATAATATTTAGCACCGCGTCTTACTACCCGTTCGGGTTATACGCTTCAAGTACTAATTACGCTAATGGATTAGGAATTGGGAAGGTTGAATCAGAGGAAGTGAACCCGCATTTGCGTGGAGGGAGAGTGGAAAACCATTTAGGAAAAACCACCCCCAGTTCACCCGACCGAGATTCGAACCTCGATCTCCCCGTCCTCAGCAGTCGAGCTCAACACGACAAGCGCGTTAGCCAACTACGCCACCGAGGCGGGTTCCTTGAGTAAAAACCCTTCAAGTTATCTGACCTGTATTTTAACTACATACATTCACAAAGAGACTGTGACATTTTATCCTCCCTCTAGGGACTTGACCGGCTTGACACTGTTGGAGAAATGTGACAAAAGGGAAGGTCACAAAGAAAGAGAGTAATATTTGGGCTTCATTTGTAACCACCCGTCTGCCTGATCCATTGTTTATTTATCATTTGATCTTCCCTCTCAGAAAGCCACGCCTTCTCAAAATCCTCTCGCAAAAGGCGTGACTGCAGATGACTGGGAGGCCGGGGTTGGATTCATGGTCGACTGTATTGATGGTGTTTTGTCTTAAATGCTGTTTAACTATTCCTTCACACAAATGCAGGTACAATTATTTTAAATGAGACCTTCCTCTTGCTTAACATATCAGCGTAATTAGTATATATGCATATGACCCGAGTGGGTAGTAAGAAGTAGTGCTAAAAAATAGTAGCGTCCATTTATTGACCGACTAATGTATAGAAAAAAAGTAAAATAAGAACACAGAGATAACCCAACACCAGGGCCTAGTAAATAGCGGGTTTACGTGGTAAGATAAGGTTCCTGGGTTCAAATCATGTCATGGTCAAAAATTGAATATCCAAATGATCGGATTTTACTCCAGCACAGTGATCAAATAAACATGTGGGAGACTGGTTTATGTGCTTGATATTCAATTAATCTAGTTTGTAAGTCGTGTACTTATATAATCATTACGCGAAGAAAGCACATTGAGTACCCCAGATTACAAAAATAAGCTAAATAATCTTATATACAGGTGTTCGGAAAATCAACGCCCAAATTGCACCTATAATATGTTTGAACCAATAGTAAATCAAAGTCCCTATACACTTACATCCGGCAAACTATGCTAATACCATTAATATATGTTCAAAGTTTCGGTGTAGAGTGTCGGGAGAGCAAAGCTGCACAAAAATGCGTGTACAACAAGTTGCATGGGAGTTAGGCGCGTGGCAGTGCACATGTAATAATGCCAAGCCATTTCTGTGATGTAGGACCGTTAATGATGACCCTCAGAACGTATTTCCATTTCTATACGGACTGGTGTGTTGTTTACTATTGTGGTATGTTGTGCTGCTGTGCTCCAATATGTCAAGGTGTGTAGTGCCACGCGCCTAGATCATATACAACTTGTTGTACACGCATGCTTGAATAGATTTGCTCTCCCAGTGCTGTACGCTGAAACTTTGAACACAATTTAATGGTATTTGCATAGTTTGCCGGATGTAAGTGTAAAATAACTATTTTATTATTGGTTCAAACAAATTATAGGTGCAGTTTGGGTGTTGAGTTTCCGAACACCCTGTTTATTGAGACCATCATTTTAGTTTTTGCACTAAAGTCCTTCTGTATCTGATCCTACACATTTTACATAATATACCTCCACCTAACCCCATCCCTCCCCGCATATAAATTGTTACTGTTCCCACTCTTTCCTTTTAAACAGGTCACCATTTATGGTTTAATATTTGCGAATGGATTCATGTATTCAAGCATAAATTGCATACATCAGATTTTTATTTCCTTACCCCTCTCCCCTTCTCCTGAATTGCAGTTCGGTTATAAATGTAAACATTACGCCATTACCGCTGATATTCGTATTTTGAGGCATAAGCTAATGTTCCCCCGGAAGCCCAAGGTGGAATTATAAAGCCTCTGTGTGTGTGTATGTGTGTACACACGTGCGTGTTTCAAGCTCTAGCGGTATTAACGCCATGTGTTAAAATATTAATCAATTATGTTCTACATGACCTTTATTTGCAGAAGGTATTAAGAAGGATTACATGTTTCACATCGATATAAACCTAATAGATTTCCATTTAATAAAAATATCTAGCCCTGTCTTAACCCACATTCAGACTACAAGCATTTATAAATACGCCGATGGGAACTAGTAGGGAATAAGTTATAAGAAATGTGACTACATTTGATTAGAGGAAATCATTTAGTGAAATAAAAAGTACTCTGGTTGAAACTACAGTTTTCTCTTCTTATTCTTCAGGAAACCGAACAATTTGAGACTTGTTTTTTTGTCTGAATTCACACAGGTACTTTAAAACGAGATATTTACATACGCGTGCTTCATATCGAGGGTTATTTTCTCTAAACCTATTTCAAAGAAAAAAGATGGCTAATCTTAATTTGGAGGCAAATTCACCTTTAGAGAGGTTGATAAAACCAAAGACACATCATCAGATGTAATCCCCGGTGTATGGTGGATATTATGTAATATTAATCCTGAACTTTCAAGGTATACATTTTAAACGACAGTCATTTTGTTTTTGAATATTTTAAAATTAAAAGACCTAAACTACAATTTCCAATTATATCCCTTTTGCCTTTAAAATACGATTTTATTCTTATGACAACGGTACAGAATATTCCAAATGGCATATTTTGATAAAAAAAAACAGTAAGAAAAAAGGAGGGAGGGGTAGGTGTGTTCTTGATACATTCTAAGTATTTTATAAAATATATATTAATTATCTATGTTAACGTTTAATGCATTTATAAAAATGGAAACATTTTCTATAACTTGATTAATGGAAAAACTCAACAAATTAAATCATCAAGGGTCTAATTAAAGGTATATAATTAGTCCATAGATGAAAATTAAACATTATACAAAATGAAACACACTTAAACAGATTGTCTGTCTAGCAATTAAATTTATATACGTATATGATTTATATTAATATTAATGTGTTCAATATTTATGTGTATCAAGCAGAAATGCTGCATTATGTATTAATTAGTTAATAATCTGTTGTTGTGTACTGTAAAAAAATGCTAAACAAAGATAAATATTAACATTATTAGTGTAACCCTGTTACAACGCCTAAGAGAAAAATAGATTGTTTGGGCTCACCACTTCGGACCCAATTGACCTCGTCTCAGTAAGGCTCCACTCCACTAACACATCGCGTCACTGTCAACACTGAACTGACTAGAGGGGCCATAGTTCATTCCTCGCCGCGAGTAGTGTGCCACACCCAAGTAAAAAGAAGACGGATGATATGTTCGAACTGGATGCGCATCGTCGGGTGTGTTCAGAAATTATTAGAGCTATTTTTGGGTGCGCTTTAAAAAAAACGTAGCCTATTGGAGTATGTTCTGGAAGGTTTCTACCACTTACCCCTCTCTTCTCCTTTGGTTCCGCACCTTGAAAACACATGGCTTCATTCGTCAGGTATGTAAGGGCATCGTTCTGTAATGCCAGTGCACATTACACTGCGATCACTAGGTAAGAAACCTTGGTCCTAGAATAGGTTTACGTCTGCACATTCAAATTCCCGTTTGGCTGTAATAATTCAAAATTATCGTTCAGGATTTCATATTTAAATTTATCATTTATTAACTGTGCCAGGTCTATTAATTTGCTTGTACACAATGAATAATCTATATATCTTTGCACGTTTTGACCAAACCGTTTATCCGACGTTACTTTGTGGTCTTTTGAGATAACTCTTATTTATTTAACGTACTTTCATTTTCATCCGCTTCACGGATGGGCTTATTTCTTGAAGTACCGTCATCTTAGGTCCATAATTGATTCTGACAGCATCATACTTTTGTTCTGCTGATTTTATACATTTAAAGATGATATCTCTTGTTTATTGGAAAATAATGTATTATTGTTAACTTTTTGAAAGTTTATACTATGTTGGTTAAATGTGGGGCCGTAAGTCAGGAGGTTTGCTCTCTAATATGGGCCTTAAAATTTAACGTTAATTCAACCGGTTAAGCCATATATTTCTAAATTAGTTTCTGGTTGTTTGTTTCTATTATGCCCAATTACGGCTGGGAGATAGATGTTATTGGGAACTCATTGATTACGGTTTGGAAACCACTGCTGATGGCAAGTAAATATATTTCTCATTGCTATTGCTTTTGACTATAGACTTATTATTTTCATAGAATGTGTACTATGATCAATTTACTTTGGATTTTAAGATTTATTTTGAGTCGCCATTTAAGAGCGTGGGAAGGCATCCCAAATGTTTCTTATATAATTGTTCAATCTTGATTGTTGTTTACGGATCCAGTGCCTAACGCTATTCATGTCTCACTCGCTCATAGAGATTATTTTTATTCAAGAAACATAACAAATACATCTCTTGTGACCAACCTGACTTATTTGTGGGTGTTAAATAGGGAGTGGGTTACATTAGATATAACAGAAAAAATAATTTATTTATAAATATTGCCTATATGGTTGCTAATTAGCATAATGTGGTATGTTGAATTCAGTTTGTAACAAAATTAACAAAGCAGCCCAGAGTAATTTGAGGTATCTTTAATTAATCAATTTCCATTACCTTTATTTGGTCAACTTTACTACTTATATGGGATTTTAGCGGTTTATAAGAGAATTAATTATAAACCAAGTAAAAAACCAACGAATTAATACCGGTAGTTTATCACTAATTTGAATATAACGCTTGTCTTCATCGGCCATTGAAATTGTGAGTCATTTTATAAGAAATCTTATCTAATATATATTATAAACATTTTCTAAAAAAGTTATTAATTAACGCCTTAATCAATAGGATAAGAATGATGAAGATTATTTGAGAAAATGAACCCGCATTAGTGTGAGGAAGGGTATAAAACAGCCCCCTGGTAAATCTGACAAAGATTCTAACACTATCCACACCATCACTAGAAATACATTTCATGTCAATCCTAGCTCCTTAGACTATATGACCACCCATGATGGTGGTTTCAATACTGGTTCACCTATATTAAGGTTCTGGTTGGAAGAAAAGTTTAGAAAACACAAATATATTATTATTACGGCCAACAGTGACAACATTTTACTATTAATTATTATTATTAATATATTATAGTGATTGATAGTGTATGTCAAAAGTGACAGTTGCAGATAACATTACTTGACGTATGAATACGTGAAGTTTGATCTAGTAGTAACTGTTCTAGCTGTAAGATAAAGTTCTTACTATGAAAGTAGATCCATTAATCTTTTTAGCTGCCAGAAAAGGTCTTTTAAATTATTAAAGCTCTATCTTTGCTTTAGCCAATCCTGTTCATATCCTAAGCTAGTGCACGTGGTCAAACTTGAATCCAGGACTGACTCCCCTGAGTCCAACAAAGAGACCACTGGTCATAACCCAAGCTAGTGCACGTGGTCAAACCTGAACCCAGGGCGGACTCCCCTAAGTCCAATACAGAGACCAGGGTTTCATCAGTTGAGCTGGGACTAAACATTAGATTCCCTGGTATCACACCTGGAAGGAAAATAGGATAGACGCTCCCTTTGGAATCACTCTTCCCCCTTACAAGACGACAGAGGGCGTGGGAGGGGAGGTGAGAATAGAGAATCGATACCACAGACCCGACGTCTGTTCAACCTCTTCTGTGGTCCTATATTCGTACCCGCGTGGAGGCTACATTCAAGGAAACTATGTAAATGGTATCAAATAAACGGTACGGTGCACCGCACGGACTTTCTCGCTCTTTATTCATTAAATAGATACATTTAATAATAACATGTAATATTTAGAAATAAAGCATCACATTCCTTCAAAGAGCTTAAATAAAATAGCATACACTGTTAAAGAAACATTAAGAAAATAGGAACTTCTCTGTCCACCAAAGAACATAATAATAAATTTCGTTTTAAAAGATTTGGCTTAAAAAAATTGCTTATGCCTTTAGCTCATAAACTTTTGATTTTAAAAAAATGTATTTCAAACAAAAGGGTTTTATATTTAATAGTAATACATCTTAAATTATAAATTATTTCGAATCTCAAAAAATAGTTGCGGTGATATGATCAAAATTGCAAATACCTGCTCATATATAGCACCCTTAAAAGCATTTTTGTGGTTAATATGGAAATTATCATTTTGTTTGTAATGTTAAAAAAATCTAGATACAAAATTTAATCAAAATCTCTATATTGAAAAAAAATCAATTTGATCTCTTTATTTCCCTTCAGTAAACTACCCTTAATTTTATGGTTAGATATATAATTAAAAAAAAACCAACTAGAACTGACTTTTAGAAAAGCCTAGATACAAAGTTTCAGCCCTGAGACATTTAAAAGTAACGGGTAGTGTAGTTCACAGTAATCCCCCTGCCACCACCCGAAGGCTCGGAGGTCGGAGAATTAGCGCTCGTTGTCACGACGGGATAAGTAAATAAAACATTGAGTCGTAGGAAATCTCTGAAATTAAATAGCAACGCCCGCTTGTGTGAAAACTTGGTACGATGTCGTGTCTATTTTATCACCTCAGCAAATAAAGATATACCTCATTCACGCTAGGAATAACTCTCTGAAAGGTCTTTATTCCTACTAATATCCTACCATATAATATATTTATGGTAGGGAAAAAGGCCTTTCAGAAATCAATTCCAACGCTGAGCAGACTTTATTTATATCGGTCTTTATAGTGGAAGGAAATAAAAAAATTTGAAAGTAATTAAATCCGTAAGGATATATCAGATTGTGGATCCTATTTTTCTTTTCCTTAGAACGTGCTTCACTGGTCGATGATCTAAAGCAGGTGTTGGAAACGTTTATTTTTAACTTAGATGCTAAATAAAATAGTGAAATTTACATCTAAAAGAGGACTAGTTTAATATTTCATACTGTTTCTTACATTTGATATAAGACAAGGTAACATTATTAAAGTTAATATTTTAACTCTATTTATTTTTCAAATTATCTAAAGATACATTGACATAAAATATATTCACAACTGTAGATCAGATGTCAATAGAGAGTCAGTAAAAGAAATAGAAGAAGCGGAGTGAGCGTTTTTTTTTAAAGGTATGAACTTTGCTTCAGTTTTTTATTGGGTATATACTTCCAACTTATTTATGATTCCACAGGGTGAGATAAGGGAAGATGTAAACAATGAAATTAAACGTATCGGACAAGGCCGAGTGACATACAAGTCGACACGAAGTGTTTCTGGTGTCATCCAGTGAACCCCTCAACTAGATTACAAGGGTACCAATAGGGCCCTACAACAAAGATGTTGGTCACGTTTACAGTGAGCTACACTGACACAAACACACACACACACACACAACGCAATCTCTTTCCCTACTCCCCAAGCTGGGAGGGAATGTATTGGACCTTCCCTCACAACATTTTTTTTAAATTCCGACATAGGTTTTCATCGGGATGATTCTTTAGGTATTTTTTTATTTCTTACCTTTTAACTGTTTCTTTTTTTTCTGTTCCATTTACTTCCTCTTACTCTCTGACCTCAAAAGTATTCTTCCTCGTAATGCGCCTTTTATCTGGTTTATCTTTTGTATCTTTAAGCCTTTCTTTATCTTATAGAACGTATCTATTTTGGTTTGGCTTTCTTGGGTTTAGTTTCCTTTTAATTTTCATCATCTCTCTCGTTGGATTTCTATCGTGCAATTCTTTTTTAACACCCTTTCACCTCTACTATCCTTTACCATCCATCCCTTCTTCCCCATTGCTTTCAATCCACCTTTCCTTTGTCCACCAATGTTTTTCTTTCCCACCTCGTTTCGTATATTTAACTTTGTTATTCTATTGCTTCATGTATGTTGTTTATTTTTTACCACTAACTTTGTTCCTTCCAATCCACATTCTTTCTTAGCCACGTCGGTTCTAGCTGTAACATTTTTGGAATATTTTTGTTGTTAACTTAATTGCGAAAAGAAAAAAAAACGTTTGTTCATAAAAACAAACCATGACCTCTTTGGACATTCCCTTGAGGTAAGGGGGGAGGGAGACTTAGGTATGTTCAGACGCAGGAGCGAATAATTATGACAAGATCTGACTGACAAGATTGACTCAACGTGAGGGAGTCAGTCTGACGTGCTCAGATGTGTCGATGGTGCTCTGGGGGTGGCTTTAAATTCAATGAGTCTCATAATATCTCGTCTTTCTGTAATTGTTCCAACAAATAAGTATAATTTACGAAAGTTTAAAACGAGTAGCAGATGCGGGTACAAATATACCTCTGTCCTGCGTCGCTTGGAGCCAACACTTGAAACAAACCTCTTGCAGGATATGCTGTTGTACTAATTACGCTAGTGGGTTTTAAGTATTAGGAAGTTAATATTTTAGAAGTGTACCATCATTTGCGGAGAGGGAGAGTAGTAAATTATTTTGATAAAATCCACCATCAGTACACATGACCGAGATAAAAGATATATAATTTGACACTTGTTGGGAAAACAAGTATCAACAAATGAAATTATTTGCACAGATGTTCATGTGGAATAGACGACATACTCGTCTGTTCTGGTTTACCGATGATGCAGAGATCTATTCTCTAACCCATGCTGGGTCTCCTGAACTTTTTTTTTTAAACTCTCTATGTTTTTTATTTTGGTTGGCTTCTCACTCACTCTACATTCAAATGCGGATACATATCCTTTAAATTATACTTAATTTCCCCCAAACCCTGATTAACGTAATTTAAATGCGGGTAAAATAAATCCACAATTAAGAGGGAGGATGGCACTGTCTTCTACATATAGTTATAAAAAGAGAAGGTGAGAAGACAAAGCGAGATAAGAAGTAGGGAATATAGCGAGATAAGAAGTAGGGAATATAGCAAGATAAGAAGTAGGGAATATAGCAAGATAAGAAGTAGGGAATATAGCAAGATAAGAAGTAGGGAATATAGCAAGATAAGAAGTAGGGAATATAGC
>CABFVZ010000944.1:19569-45674 GCA_902151445.1 Timema monikensis
AACGTCCTCAGCTCTCCAAGTGCACGTGTACTAACGTCCTCAGCTCTCCAAGTGCACGTGTACTAACGTCCTCAGCTCTCCAAGTGCACGTGTACTAACGTCCTCAGCTCTCCAAGTGCACGTGTACTAACGTCCTCAGCTCTCCAGGTGCACGTGTACTAACGTCCTCAGCTCTCCAAGTGCACGTGTACTAACGTCCTCAGCTCTCCAAGTGTCACCAGTAGTTGAACGTCCCTCACGTCTCGACGTCCCATTACTCTTCTTCCCGACTCCTCCTGTGGAACGACACAGTTCCCTGGAAGTACCTCTTTGGGAGGGCGCTCGGCTAGAACACACATTGATGGCTATCTTGTCTTTCTCGGCATAATGTCGTCCACCGAGCGTACGTGCCAGATTCCTTCCGCTGGGATGAGCCAGCGCCGAGCTTCTCTTAGAGACCTTCCCTGACAGAGTGCCAGTTAGAGCCATATTGGAGGTATCTATTGGGCTACAAAGAGCTCCCCTTCCCTGAGAGAGTACCAGTTAGGGCCATATTGGAGGTATCTATTGGGCTACAAAGAGCTCCCCTTCCCTGAGAGAGTACCAGTTAGGGCCATATTGGAGGTATCTATTAGGCTACAAAGAGCTCCCCTTCCCTGACATAGTGCCAGTTAGGGCCATATTGGAGGTATCTATTGGGCTACAAAGAGCTCACCTTCCATGAGAGAGTACCAGTTAGGGCCATATTGGAGGTATCTATTGGACTACAAAGAGCTCCCTTCCCTGAGAGAGTGCCAGTTAGGGCCATATTGGAGGTATTTATTGGACTACAAAGAACTCGCCTTCCATGAGAGAGTAGAGATGTCTGTAATAATATACTATTCCAGTGTAAAGACACAAAGTACACCTTATTGAGAGAGTACGGTTGATAGACCATCATGGAGGTTTATATTGAATTGATTAGTGGAGATGGTTGTTAGAGGGTAAACTCGCTTTGCTCGTTGGGGGACCCAGCCCCAAAAATCCCCAGTGGATATTCTTTGCCAGTGGATATAAACTAATGTAATTCCAGAGCATATTGTTGTTAGGTCTTACCGTTCAGCCACAAGACACTTCCAAAGAAAGATCCGCACCGACTTTAAAGTTGCTCCACCATTTTGAATTTTTAAATTTTTTTTAACTTCTTAGAACTCTCCCGTCGGTTACAGGCTAGAAGCTATAAGTTTGCCAAATTTCACATTTCTAGCTCATCTGGAAGTGGGTAAACAATGTCAGTGATTGAGTGGCTTTATAGTAGTATAATAAATAATATGGAGTTAAATACAATTATTGTATTTTGATAATATCTATATTTGTAATACATTAGGAAAGATAATGATAGTAATATAAATATTTTTAATTTTCTTATATAATACACACTCAAACTTCTATCTCAATTTTGTTTTTACTATTTATGATATCTTGAAAGCGCTTGAATTCCATTTTTAATTTTTTTGGAAAACCTAGTTTTAATTTTAATCGCGGTGGTTCTAAAATGCTGATGTGACTATAAGCTCTAAAAAGGCGCGTCTCCAACAAACTTCTCTCACAAAATGGCTGCTAGACGATACTCTCTCTCTCTTTCTGACTTTATAGGGCTCTCTCCCAGGTCTTCTCTCCAACTCAAGAACTTGGGGATGGCTGTAATCGATGTTGAAGAGGTTTCCAAGTTTACATCACTCAACTTTGACAAGCGTGGCGAGGGGTGAAGAGGGAATAGGCGGGTGCAGGTTCTATTATCATCTCTCTACCAAGGTAGGTCGACACGCGCTTGGCAGCTGCCTCCAACGACATTCGTCGTTGCTCACTTTAAGGTTAAAACATTCTAGACACCTTATAAAAAATAGAATTAGACTCAATTAAATGAAGACAAGTTTTAACAGACATCAGACCGCTTACTCTTCACATGTCAAAATAAATACACGTTACCGCGCACCGCACACACTTTCTCCCGCCTTTATCTTAAAATATACATTTAATAAAGACTTGTGTAAGATTTGTTAAACGAAATAATAGTTCTATACATTGTTGTAGAAATATTACACCAAAGATCGTAATTGAAATAATATACACTGTTACTTATTCTATGGCATTAGGAACACTGTTATAGAAAAATTGAGAAAAAAGATTTGTCCACCAATTCTATTTCATTTACAAAGACCAGAATTAAAAAGTATGTCTATTTCTTATATATCAGAAATTATTGGTTTTATAAAATATATTTCAAAATACTAAAATATTTTTATCTTTAATGATACTAAAACTTTACAATGATAAGTTATTTCGTATCTCAAAGAGTTGATAAGAAATGGTTCAAATTGGAAAATTTACCAAATTTAAAATACCCTCGAAGTCATTTTCACGAGAAAATGAGATTTACTTACAGTTTTTAATGATAAATTTTATATATATATATACACACACACACACACACACACACAAAATTTAAGCAAACCGGTATACTTTTCTAGAAAATCGTTTTGTTGTCTTTTTCCCGTCAGTAAACTATTCTTAACTTTAAGGTAAGATAAGAATTCCAAAATACCTTTAGGAGGACTTTATGAAAATCCCAGATACTAAGTTTAAGCCTAATCGGTAAAGTAGTTTCGTCCCTAGCCCGAGACACAGACGGCTTTGTGATAGTTACATTTTTGGTTCCAGTGGGTCATGAAATGTTGATGTTTGTCAAAATCTAGAGTTTGATTTTTTTTGGCGATCACAGTAACTTTCTTTTACTTTCTCTTGACACCTCGGAGAAAAAGTGAGTTGAGGTTCTGACGAGGACTTTCTTAAAACAAAGTTACCAGCAAATTGACCTGACTTCAATTTATTCTAGACTTATTTCCCGGTGACGGGTAGGCTGGGTTTCGAATCCTGGTTTGATGTACCTACAATGGTATTTTTCTAAATTATTTAGTTAAATTAAATTAAGTTGGAATTAATAGGAATTTTACCCTCACTTGCGTGGAGGGATAGTAGAAACAAATCTGGGACAAATAAGTATAAGTACACCCAGCTGGGATTCGAACCTTGATCTGTTCCTAATATGCAGTCTGGTCTATAGTAAGAGTGACGCCTTGGACCTTTCAATCACGTAAGTGGGTCCCTTCTGTACTGTACAAAGTATATCGTTAGCTACCCCAAGCCTATTATCAAAGGTATTAACTAACACATTAACTCGAGTTAAAACACCAGCTCATAAAAATAAACATTGAATTGGAATCATCAATTGAACTATGGCGGTCTGCACACCAGCGAATCCGATACAATCCTCCGTGGACCGACTGTGAAAAACAATCCTCCAAGCAAACCAGAGTTAAGTGGGTGACGTAATTGTGGTTTGTGGGGGAGGGAAAGAGGTATCCCATTGGAAAACAAGAGGCCACGTGCAGCACACATCTTCAAACCTTAGCGGAGCTTCCCCGGGACTATTGTAACGTGTCGGTTGCAAGCCTGAACAATGCCTGACAGGAAACAAAGGACTACTTGGGTGCGACGATATTGTAGAACATAGGGGAGGAGAAGTGGGGGGTGCTACTAGCAACTGCTCTGGGGGGTTCATACCCAGGGTCACGAGATAGTCGCATTTAAGGGGAAGCTATAATACCACATAATAGTAGTATTATTAATAATAAATGGAAGGCGAGCGTTACTTAATGTCAGTAATTTTGGAACTTTTATGTTAACAACTTTTTTTTTTAAACAAATAAAATATTACTTCAATAGATATGTTAAGTTTGATCTTACATACACGGTAATATCAACAGTTCTTAATATTGGTCACGGACGAGGAATTTGACAGATATTCAACAACTGTTCATATCACCAAGTGTAGAAAACTAAATCGAACTTATCAACTGGAGCAGTATTTTATTTATTAGAGCCAACAGACTCCTTAATATAAAAACTGCAAAAATGCAGGACTTAGCTTGTGTTCGATTCAACCCCATCTAAGTTCAGGGACGTAAGTACCTACCCCCTTCATAATCTCCACGTTACTTAAGGGAGGGAGGATGTAATATGAATTCATCCCCCATGAACCAACCTAAAACTTTCCATCTCATTCGGCACAGACCTGGGATCATACTGTAATTAAACTAAGCTAGGATTGTTTAGGTTATGATCATGAAATTCTTTATACTAGGATAGGATTATCAAGGTTATGACTATCCTATACCATAATATATATCACTAGATATTTTTTATTTCACCTTGATAAGACATTTACATCCATCCTTAGTTCAAGGCCATAGCAGCCGGGGCTGAGTTGGTACGCCAATAGGAAGAAAATTATCTGACAGCTAGGACAGTTACTAGATCTACTTTCATAGGAAGAACCTTATCTGACAGCTAGAACAGTTACTAGATCTACTTTCATAGGAAGAACACTTATCTGACTGCTAGAACAGTTAATAGATCTACTTTCATAGCAAGAACCTTATCTGACAGATTAAAAAGCTAATAAATCTAGTTTAACGTATTCATACAAGTAATGTGATCTACATATGTCAGTTTTTTTTAAATATTATAACTATGTATAAAAGAGCAATACTAATATAGTAAATTGTTATCTAAGTCAACCTCAAACTAAACAGTTAGTATTTTTCAAAAGGTCCATCTTATGAAAAGTGTACTGTACTATGTTATAGCAAGGTTTGGGTCTTATAGCTAAGTGTTGCCGTCCTGTGTTTAGTCAGTAAGTCTTATTCTGAGACGAGACAGTTTTTATGTTATCATTAAGTGCACAAACAAGCCAGCTGTGTTTAAGACCGAATGGGTGGTTTATACTTGCTATCCACATCGTAAATTACTTGACTTTAATGCTAGGTGCTATGCTCAATAATATTTCACGACGGCAAGTCGACATACAAGGCGAGCTCACTTTATGCCTACACAAAGGCAAGTTTAGAGGTGAGTTTTAGAGTGTCTGACTTGGGTTTTCGCGTGATATTCCCTAAGGTTTATATTACTACAGGTCAACTTTTACAGCTGCTCTTTAGCAATTATCTTTCAATATAATTGCGGTGATGGTCCTTTTACTTACCGTGGTGATGTTTTAATGCTTAATTTACTCCCCTAAGGTCATTCGAGAGTACAAATTTTACTGCACAGTTTAAAAAAGTATAGTAAATAAAGTTATAATAAGTCATCAACTGTTTCCAGCCAATGCGTGGGTCAGTTTAGTAAAATGACCATCTTCCTCTCTTGCTATTTTATTCTGTTTGCGTGCTATTGTTAAGGTAAAGTAATTAATGTATGTAATTCAACAACAATATGAGGTGTACAGTACACATTTAAATATTTACATTATTAATAATATTTGTTATCTGCATAGTTGGACACGCGGATTAAGCGTAAAGCTCTTGTTGTCCGATTGTTAGCAAAGTGTATCGAGTTTTTTTGTTTTGCCTAAATGGTTTACCAATCTCCCTTCTCGCAAATACATATTAGTTTATCAAACATTCTTCCTCCCTCATCTTTTAACCCATTATTGTTGTTAAATATGGATATTACAATCGTGAACGTCTGTCAGTATCTGAGCTTACAGGAATTTGTTCAAACTTTGTGTTTACATGGAGAATAGAGTATAGGTTTTAATTTTTACCATAAGCCTTACACTAATTGTAAATATGGCTCAAAATGAGTGGTTCTGACATTTTTTAAAAAGGTAAAATACTAATGTAGCAAGAAGATTGTAAAGAAATATACACACAGCTCATGTAAGGTGTTACGGATCTCAACCAAACCACTAGGCCNAACCCCTTTAGGAAGTAATCAAGGGTACACCACTGGTGCTTTCCATCTGGCACCCACAGCTTGACTCGTCTGTGGAATTACTGCCCAGAGAATGTTAGTACATGACCCACAGCTTGACTCGATTTTATTCATTCAACAGACATTCCGTTAACATTCTCACTCAAACCTATTTCGACTCATTAATTGTGGACTATGCAGTGCATCTGACTGACAGCTCCGAGGTTCGTAGCCAGTCATGGACATTACTTCACATAGCTGCAGGGCCGGGAGTGTAATTTATTACAAGGTTCACACTAATTTACATATTTTTATATTTTTTAAAAATATTTATCCTATCATATAAATAAAGTATTGTAAATATGATATTTTTTTACCTCAACATTATGACTGGTATTGACATATTATATGCTCCCAACTCAAAAGGATGGTCTCAAAAGTTTCTCTGTCTCAATGTCTGTAGATCCTCCACTACCCTACCACTCCAGATATTATAATTGATGTTCCTCCATCATCCTACCCCTCCATATATTATAATTGATGTTCCTCCATCTTCCTCCATCTTCCTCCAAGAAATTTCAGGTGTGTTTACATTTCATAGAATGGTTCCAAGCTGAGTCGGTTAGTCTGAATCTTGGAAACGCACTTTTTTATTTGCTCCACGTCTTACTACCCACCCGGGATTTCCTCACTTAGCTAAACTAATGGTGTAGATATGATGAAGGTATAATTTAGAGGGAATGTACCCCGCATTTTGGTAGAGGCAGGGTGGGAAACTCTTATGAGAACCCACGAAGAATCGATCCTAAGATTCCTGGGTGTAACCACATAGCGAAACGACATTAACTTTGTCGAGGTGATAAACCAACTAAAATTTGAACAATGAACTCGTTAGAAGAATTTACAAGGCAATTATCTTAAACATGAAGATAAACCAACTTAAATTCAGGTTATAAACTTGTGAGATAGACCCAGAGTTTTCGAAGAATTTAACTTAATATAAAAGTGAACCTGATAGTGCTAAAATGATTCTTAAATTATTGTTAAATTTGGTGGTTGGAATTTCCCCTTATCCTCCAACTAACATCCATTACATTAAGTTAACTTTCAAGTAGGCTGACCAGGTGGTCTAGGGGTAAGGTGTCAGACTTCTGGGACTCCAGGGTTCAATCCTCGGTCCCGGCACAGATTTATCTGATTACCAAACCCTTCCTTCACCTCTGACAAGACATCTTGTGAATGTGTGACAGGTCTCCACCGTGGTTCGGATCCCACGTTAAACTGTAGGTCCTCCATTTCATCTCACAATCCCCCTACCATTACACATTAGCGTAAAAGCGTACAACCCGAACGGGTAGTAAGATGCGGTGCTGCTAATAATAATAATAATAATAAATAATAATAATAATAATAAAACTCGTAAGTAGTGTGTTTAACAGGGAAATGACTCCGAAGCCCAAGACTGTTTTTCACCGTTTTACGCACCCCTGGCGAAAGTAATCTAAATACGGCCACCTCGACCACTAATAAAACAAGCGCGTGTTTGGTACGGGACGCAATTTGCGGCCCCTGGAGGATAGGCAAACGTTGCACTTCACGGCACATCGCGCAAGAACGCAAGTAGACACCCCCCAGGACCATGATGATGACGTCAGTTGCCTAACGTAAGCGCTACGAATAATTTACCCCTGTGGATATAAAAGAGGGGTTGTCCACCAGTTCATCCCCCCTCCCCTTGTCAACCTACTTCCTATCTTGTGCTAAAAGCTATTTCGCAATACCGAGGGAGTTAAGACAGTTTTACGTAGTTATTTAATTTTAATTTGTATTCAGTTGTACGGTTTTATCGGACGGTATTGGATATTCTCTTTGGAGTAAGGACCTCATGAATGTAGCCAGCTGTAATTAAACGTTGGTATTTTAATTGATAGTAAGGTTGTATCTGCTTTTTTAAAATTCCTTTCTCCTTATTTTTTATACTACTTTTTTTCTACGATGACGACATGTTTCGGTTATTTTCCACCATCTTCATGTCTTGTTTGTATTAAGAATGATTGATTTTACTTAATACGAATGGAATGTTTGAGAACATTTTATCTATTTTTTCTATCAATAATTACTATTACTCCTTACCAAATAAACATGAGAATTATTAGAAAAATGTATACGATGTATGTGGGCCAATTTTCCAAGCTATTATAATGTGCTATGTCTACAATATAGAACAGTTCTAGAAACAAACCCCTTATTTCTACATTTAAAACATACCTGATATAAATCGCAGCATAATTTTGACTTAGTTTACATTTTACACTGATCGTCCTGAGCTATTGAAGTGGATGTTTGTCCTTTTCAAATTAATTTTCATTCCTCACGTTTATTTATCTAAGAGAAATAGGATTAATAAATATAGAAGTATCTTTAACTCCTTTCCTCAAATCGAGGATATTATTTATGACGCTTTCATATATATTTCTACCAACAGTATGTAATTTAAATAATATAGGGAAAGTACACAAAAACTTATATGAGTGTTATTCAATTTAATTCTTTGCCAAAAGGAAATTGACGTTATTAATAGAATAAAAAAATGAAAAGCTTATACACAAATGTACACATTTTAATTAAAGCCCATTTCATAAATCTAAAAAGGTTTTCATGTAAATTTATATGAACGAAAAAATCTAACAAATGTAAAGTTTATTTACTAAAGTGTTCTGATGTACAAATACATAATGGTAAGTTCAATTAATTATTATTACTATTATTAGTCGTAAGATTTTTATATTAAGTGTGATGCAATTATAAATACAAACCATTTTATTGTAATCTTAAAGCTATAACATGGTATTGACCTTATTTAGTTAATCTAAATTTTAATTATTACCTAAATATTAAATAGATTATTAAAAAACGTGACTTATGTTTTAATTAAAAGTCACCTGATAAATTATTTAATAGTTTGAATTTACAAAAAATAATAATTTGAGACCAGACCTTCCTTGTGGCTTTTATTGACTTACGGAAACAGATTTTTTTTTATCCAAACCTTTGATCGTATTTTTTAATACGTTAATCTAACTGCACATGTTTAGATGGAGAGTTTGAAACCCATCTAGGGGAAAAAATCCAACTCACATCTTCTGGCCGGGCTTCGAACCTGAAACCCCAACCTCCCAGTCCCTGGAAAGCCTATAATAGACGTAACTGACATCTTAAACAACGTGGTTTCTTGTGTTTGTACAAACAAAAGTTTGTCAATGAGTCACATGTCCACATCATTGATGATTAATACAGCTTAATCCTGGTGAGAAACCAACCAATACAACTAAATCCTGGTGAGAAACCAACCAATACAACTAAATACTGGTCAAATACGACCAATGCAACCAAATCCTGATCAAAGACGACCAATGCAATCAAATTATGATCAAAGACGATCAATCCAACCAAATCCTGATCAAATCCTGACCAAGAGTTTACCTGACTCAAGTTTGTGAACAGAGTTCAACCAAATGTACATCCTCCTCTGGGAACCAATTATATACCTACCTCTCACGTCCATGATAGCTTTCCCCCTCCCCTCCAAACCCCATTGGCAAAGTTACCTCCATCCTCCACTTCTCTATCCTCCTCTGAGGTTCGTGTTTCCTCCACATTGCTGATCCAAAGAAGCTATCAAAGTTTTATGACTGCTTGCCAGGAAGAATTGGGAGGGTTGGAGGGTGGAAATCTAGAAACGCTGACTGTTAAACCTTACTACCCCCCACCCCCACCCTTCCCAACCATATCCTTTCCTTGTGGCTCGGGGAGGGTTTCGTGAGCCCTCCAACCCCCCATCCCTTATAAAAACCACCCCATGCACGTAAATTTAAGGAGTCGTTATTGTTCAGCCATATCATTTTTATTTTATTCTAAAAAAGTATTTTTACTGTCGTACATAACAAAGTTAGGTAAATTGGTTGTGCGGAAATGTTTCAAATGGTATTGTCTATAGCTCGAATACAACACAAAGAACAACTTTATTGTTTTTAAAGACGAGGGGGAGGGAGTAGAATAGAATGGGGCAGTACGCTCTGTTAGAATAAGTTGTACACTTGGCTATTCTAAAATGGGCTCCACTTGTTTAGCCTGAAAGGTAGAAAATGGCCTTACCTTGCTTCTTTTAGCTATGGTATAGCTTATAAGATAATATAGCCATGGTATATTCAATCGAGGTAAGTGTTACCTTGCTTTTCTACGCTAGAGTCTAGTTTATAAGATAGGGTCATAGTGTAATAAGTCAAGGTAAGACTACTATAAATCAGAGAAAATTTGCGTACTTAATATCATTTGGTTTTACTCTCGCCAGGTATAGCAATTATAGTGAGCTCCAAATCGTTCATACTTCACCTGAGTTCGCATACCATATTCGCGTCAATATTTCTCAGAGTATGTTGAAAAATATCTGCCACAATAAACAATAATTATCTCGGTAATTTATGGTAATTTTAATGGTGTTTTATCCGCGTCACACTACTTTTCCGGGCTATCCATATTTTCACACAAATGGTGTGAGTTAAAATCACCCTTAATATACTTAACCGTGATTCAAACCCTAGCCTGTCCGTAATCAAATGAATTACGTTAGGACAGCATAAGTTTAAGTACTTAAAATAATATTTTTTAAATCCCAGGAAATATAAATATATGACTTACAAACTAAATCAACGTATATCATTATAACCTAGTACTTTAACATGTAACCCAACCGTCAGGTTAATAAGAGAGATAAGGTGACCTGGTGGTCTAGGGGTAAGGTGTCTGACTTCTGTGCTGGGGTCCGGGGTTCAATCCTCGGTCCCGGCACAGATTTATCTGATTACCAAACCCTTCCTTCACCTCTGACAAGACATCTTGTGAATGTGGGGAATTCCAGGTCTCCACCGTGGTTCGGATTCCACGTTAAACTGTAGGTCCTCCATTTCATCTCACAATCACCCTACCATTACACATTAGCGTAAGTGCGTATAACCCGAACGGGTAGTAAGAAGCGGTGCTAATAATAATAATAATAATGTAGATAATTTACGATCCATTAATCTAGATCGAAACATAAAATGGCTATACAGGAACACATATTTTTACCACCCGGGAAAAGAACCATCCTGGATATTATTAAAAAAATAAAGAAATAAAGTAAAGATATGTCAAAGGAGTCGTGAACTAAAAAAAAAAAAGTAAAGCCGTCATCACCGCCTTAGAATTGAACCGCCAAATCTCCCATTCTTTTATTTTATTTCCGTTGTAGCCGGCCGGTTGCCAACTTGGAATTGACCTGTTACCTTGTAGGAATACCACTATTTGGCTGGTCCCCCCTCCTTACCGCCCCCCCCTCCCTTGGTTCTGGAGCGGAAAGAAAAGAGAAGGAATCGTTCCAGACAGCCGTTCCTTTATAACATTTAGAGAGATATGCGTTTTGTGACTTTCTCACACACGAATTATTTAATAAATCGTTCAGGGGTTTTTAAAGTGACTTTATACACTTTGTGGTTGGGGCATTGGCAATCGGGAAAAAAGTTTCTCTCTTTTATATATATATGGTAGGATAAATTAAGTAAACTAAGTAAATCTAGTTATAATAATAGAATTCAATGTAAAGAATAAATACAATGATAGATAGAAAATGTATTTTAATTGGTATCGAGTCTAAGATAAATTAAGAATTAAGATATGAATGCTGTATTCTTAGATATTAAGAATACCACATTCATATCTTAATTCTTAATTGATCTTAGACTCGGTACCAATTAAAACATATTTTCTACCTATCATTGTAACTATTCCTTACATTGAATTCTATTATTATAACTACGACTAAATATTGTTTCCTTATTACAACTTATAATGTTTTTCAAAACTAAGTAAATCTAAGTGAAATAAATGCGGAAGACAGCTTGAAGGAGAGAAGGTGAACATATCATGTCGTACCCAAACAGCCCGTCCCTCAACTTCCAAGTGTACCCAGTTGTGATTTGAACCCCAAGTCCCCCAGTAAATGGGAACCAAATTAAATGCTACCTTAAGACCTTGTATTGGACAATCCTGTGCAGGAATTACTCTTAAATCGTCTACTCGCCCACCACACCAATTAAGGTCGGGTTGTAGGGGACGTGAGAAAAGGCCAGTGTTTTAACAGTTTTTATAGTAAAACTAGATTATTTTTTTGTCAAAATAAAAAATAATTCTCGAGTATTATTATTATTAGCACCGCGTCTTACTACCCATTCGGGTTATACGCACTTACGCTAATGTGTAATGGTAGGGTGATTGTGAGATGAAATGAAGGACCTACAGTTTAACGTGGAATCCGAACCACGGTGGAGGCCTGGCATTCCCCACATTCACAATAATTCTCGAGTAGAAACACATTTTTTAATTTTCTACACGTGTTAATATCAACAGTTGCTGAATATCTGTCATGATCATGGCGGTATTAGATGAGAACATTTTCAAATGAAGATAAACAGAACATGTTTTACAGTTATTAAGGAGATTTCAAGGTCACCATGTGAATAAATTAAACTCTGTTTGTACTGGAGCAATATTATATTTGTTTTGGCCAAAACCCGCCTCGGTGGCGTAGTTGGCTAACGCGCTAGTCGTGTTGAGCTCGACTGCCGAGGACGGGGAGATAGAGGTTCGAATCTCGGTCGGGTGAACTGGGGGTGGTTTTTCCTAAATGGGATTTCCACTCTCCCCCCCACGCAAATGCGGGTTCACTTCCTCTAATTCAACCTTCCCAATTCCTAATCCATTAGCGTAATTAGTACTTAAAGCGTATAACACCGAACGGGTAGTAAGATGCGGTGCTAATATTATATTATTGTTTTCGCCAAAAATGTTTTTCCATCAAAACTGCATCTCGCATCCCCTTCTAGATTTATTTGTGATCAATATTATTTACAGTTTTTAAAATGAAAAGTATTATTCTATCATGATTAATACTAGGTATATAAAGTGAATTATGACATGTCCATGCGACTTAAAGAAAAGCCGTGTTGGCTTTGACAGCTCTCGTCAAAGGGTATATTTATAACAATGCATGCAACTACCAACCACTACTACAGAGCTTACATTAAACCAAAAAGTATTTAATGGATTTGATAATTGTTATAAAACATCTATCGTTTATTCACGCATAGAAGTGTGAATGTTTTAAATGATCCGATGAGCTGTGATTACATGTTCCTCCCTATTAAATCCTAGACGAGCTTATTTGGTTCCGGGACTCGCATCCAATCATGTCATTAATTATTGAATGGTTTCATCTGTCGTATGAGTATTTTAATATTTGATGGTATCGTTACAGGCGCACGGTTAATATGAACCCCTTGACCAGAGTAACAATACATAGAGATTATTCAAACGTTACAAAGAGTATTTCTTTGATTATAATACCACAGAATTTCTTAATTTAGATAATAATATTATTTAAGGAGATATTTACAGTGAATTTTATGAGCAAACATTTTATAATATAACTCAGCTTACAAACTAGCTCACACCAGGACCGTATGCATACACACCTATTAATATGGTAGGATAAACCTGAACTAACACCAGCTGGGGTCAAACCAACCTCCCTTGGACGTAAGGTTGAATCATAATCCAAGAGATATAAATCCGATTACTTTAAGAAGTGTATATATCTGTCATCAGTTGTAAGTGAAGTTCCTCTGAAATGGGAGTGCTCCTTAGACCCGTTTATTGCCGGAGTATTGATGGACGTAACGTTTACGTAGCACAATGTTGACTTACGTTAAGGCCAGACGTACTGGTTCATGACTTCATCATCTCTTACCTACTTTCGAGATAAACTAAACTTTCTCTCTGCATATTTCTTTATCGTTTATGTTTATCAGATTTTATGTTGTCCTTCTAGGTTAAGAAAATTATTAACATACCTCATAATACACGCTTTAGTCACCACATGGTCTAACGCGCTACTCTATTGTTGGACTAGACTACCGATGATAGGGATGTTGAGGTTAGCATATCTGTCGGGTGTACTAAAGGTGATGTTTTCCAATGGTTTTTCACTGTCCCTCCACGAAAATGCTGGTACACTTACTATACATATATCTTCAATAATCCCTAAAACCATCAGCGTTATTAGTACATAGGCGTATAAGCCGAACGGGTAGTAAGATGCGGTACTAAAGGAAAAAAAGAAACCCTTATATCTTGGGAACGTGTGGATAGATCTACACATTATTTAAGACGATTAAAAAGTTAACACCCCTTTTCCCACCATAAAAAAAGGCTGTTTTATTTCCTTTAGACAGATTCCATCGCTTAAAGCGGTTCATCTCAACTCGTTGACGGCGAGAAAATGTCCAAAAGGGAATTGATTCTCTTCCAGTCCTTCAAAAAGAAGTATTTGGGTCTGTGTGGGTTAGTCGACTCTTCAACATACTATCACTCCTACTTGATATCTCTAGAGCTTTAAGCTACAGACAAATTGGTTTTCCTTCACATTTTTTTTTCTCGTGGCTCATCGGTATGTAAGTACCTAATCTAACCGAATTGAAGGAGGAGGGAAGGGGGGGAAGGATGGTGGAGAGGGGAGGGAAACAGAACAGATGAGATGGAATAAATAGGATCTTAGATAAAAAAAAGTTCTGAATTAATTACCTTAGTTATATTGTCAAGGCGCACCTTTAAGAAGGAATAGAAAAGGACAAAATAAAAGGGCATTATTTTTCAGTTTTTATGGCAAAACATTTTTTTTTTGCTAAAATAAATATAATATTGCTCTAGTACAAACATAATTTTATTCACATGTTGATATATGTAATTAGCATGGAGGCATTAACTAACAAACTTTTTAAATGAAAATAAAAAGTTGTCATTAAATTCTAGGACAACCTTGAAAGATATTCAAGAAGTTTTGAGATCATCATGTGAAGAAAATTACATTCTTTGTTCGTGGTGGAGAAATATTTTTTTCTTCTGAAATACTGCAAAAACATTGTCATTTTATCTCATTCTCTTCCGTCCCACATTAATGTTGCTAAGATAAATAGGATTCTCGTAGATATTAAAGTTTTCTAGTAACATCGCGTCTTTTTACCCGTTTCGGTTATACTTATATTGTGTTTGGGATGAGTGAGGTTGAATTTAGAGGAATTGTACCTCTTTCGAGAGGAAGAGAGGGTGAAACATTATTTATGATAAACCACCCTTAGTTCATCCAACGGGGATCAAAATACTGATCACTCAGCCATTGACTACCAAGTTTAACATGATAGTGACGCGTTAGACAGTTTTACCATCGATGTGGGTACTTGTTTTTACCACTACTATCAAGTCCCATTGTCTTTTATATAATACTGACCAACAGTCATATACAGGACTTCCGCCTAAAAATGGGGAATATTGTTCACCTTAGTTAACCCCCCCCCTTCCCCCAAATTTCATAAAAACAGTTTCATTTATAAATTCAGAATAAACCAATGGGAGGATAAATCGTCCATATAATTTCAATTTGTGTATTATTCAAATTGAACAAATGAATCCAACTTGAAAAAAATAAATCACAAGATTTTACTATTCAACCGATAAATTCTGGTTGAGTAATACCAAAAAAAAGTTTACTTTTATATTCTTAAGAGAGAATTTATCACTTGGTTAAAGGAGGTAATTTGACATAAGCATCGCATGGGACATTAAGGAACTGAAATNAGCAAGGAGCAAAATATAAAATATTTTGGATGATGAATATCATTGCCTTTTTTTCCAAACAATAGAAAAACACTTTTATTCGGTATTCAGTTGTTAAAGTAATTACTGATTACTGATTAGCCTCTTTTTCGACTAATATCATAAAAGCTTTGGTTTAAGACCCGGGGGGATTGAAATTAAGACTTTGCAGGGTTCAAAAGCTTGTTAGATATAAATTACTTGGATAAATAGGCTCACAAACTAGTAGCCCAAAAGAAAATGCAAGCACATTTATAATGATTGGAATAAACATCAATTAATATATTTTATTTTATTCAAAGTAGCTATATTTTTTAGGCACTAAGCTCTCCTATTATCTAAGCATCAAGGATCTGTTGACTAATGCTACAGTCATATAAAATAATAGCCTGCTTGGACTGCATAGACATTCTAATATGAGTTATGCCAACATATCTCATCCCTCCAAAAAATTAGTCCTTAATTGGTTCACATCATAGTAATAACCTTATCTGATAAATAGGAAAGTTACTGAATCTACTTTCATGGATAGAACCTTATCTGACAATTATAAAAGTTACTAGATCGTATTTTATAGAAAGAACCTTATCTGATAGCTAGAAAAGTTACTAGATCTACTTTCATGTGTTCATACGTCAAGTCATGTGATCTGCAGTCATCACTTTTGATATATATTATCAATACCTATATAGTAGCAATAATAATAAAGGTGACCTGGTGGTCTAGGGGTAAGGTGTCAGACTTCTGTGCTGGGGGCCCGGGGTTCAATCCTCGGTCCCGGCAAGGATTTATCTGATTACCAAACCCTTCCTTCACCTCTGACAAGACATCTTGTGAATGTGTGGAATACCAGGTCACCACCATGGTTCGGACTCCACGTTAAACTGTAGGTCCTTCATTTCATCTCACAATCACCCTACCATTACACATTAGCGTAAGTGCGTATAAGCCGAACGGGTAGTAAGACGCGGTGCTAATAATAATAATAATAATAATAATAATAATAATAATAATAATAATAATAAAGTGAAATGTTGCAAATACTGACGGCCGAAATTATGTTTGTATTTTATAAAAGGCCTTAGCTTCCCACGAACATTTGACTGTACCTACGGAAACTAAACACAAGGCCTGACTAATCTGGGTTACCAGTACTTAGAGGTCGGTGCTCTAATTCATGTTGCGCTTACTGTGAATTATCCCACTAATATTGCTTACCACTCTCCCTCCACAAAAATGCGAGTGTATTTCCTCTAAATGATATCTATATCATCACAAATTCACTAGAGAAGTTAGATTCGAATAGCCTCGACGGGTAGTAAGACGTGGGGTTAAAACAATTATATAAATTTACCCTCACTGGTGGGAGCGCAGTCTATATGTCAGGCTAATTTAGCCTGGTGTGCTGGTGACGAAGATGAAAGTTTTCAAATCCAGACCAGTTATACTGAGGGTTTCTTTCTTATAAATCTACACAAATGGGTCTACATTTTTTTTTCTAAAATTATACCTTCACTGTCCTTTTTTCCACCATCTTAGTTATTGTATGTGGATAGCCCGGACGGGTAGTAAGACGTGGAGGGGAAGAGAGAAGCATATATTACAGGTAAGCAGTCATCTGAAGATAAAAATGGCAATACGATTCTGATTACTTTTATTTTTAGAATCTCAAATAAGTCATCATTGTCTTTGGAAGGAAACTCGTTTGTTTCGTGAAATACATATAAGTTTTTTTTTATAAACTACACCAATATGAAAAGTTATTATTATTCATGGTTTAGTGCTAGATATTCTTAACTTTTAAGTTTTTTTATTTCAGTTCTAGCTTAGAGTTAGCGGGAATTCTCACTAGTAAATCATCTCTGCTGAGAACGTCGGGATAAGGGAGGGAAAAGAGAAACGACAAAATAAGAGGAAGACTGAGAGAAGTTGCCAACTTTCCCATACGAAATGTGTGGAGTACTGATGTAGGAGGGTTGAGGGGAGAAGATGAATTATTTTTCAAAAGTTTAGTTCCTCCTCTACACCCCACACATTTTTTTCTTTCTTCAAAAATCCTCTATACCCGCCCTACCACAAGTTTTACATAAAAAAATGCAGATAAAGAAAAGCTGTTA
The DNA here is from genome assembly GCA_902151445.1 of Timema monikensis. Taxonomy (NCBI): domain Eukaryota; kingdom Metazoa; phylum Arthropoda; class Insecta; order Phasmatodea; family Timematidae; genus Timema; species Timema monikensis. Next base: position 37,203 of record CABFVZ010000944.1, read on the forward strand.
AAACGAGGAATGAGAAAAAGAGAAAGGGCATTAAAAGTAAAGATAAAGTAGGAAATGAAAGGACGGCGAATTTAGGGGGTGGGGGGAGGTTGGAAAGTAACAAGCCATTAACCGGGACATTGGAGATTCAAAACAGCCTCTTTTTAAACCTAGCCACTTCCCCCTTCTTTTTGTTTTTTCACCTTAACCTCTTTTACACCCATTAATATTTTACTTTCTTTTTCATTTTACTTTCTATGATGAGGTAATGTTTTCAAGTGAGATCGTTACAATCTAACTCTCAATAGGAAGAACCTTATCTGACAGCTAGAAAAGCTACTAGATCTACTTTCATAGGAAGAACCTTATCTGACAGCTGTAACAGTTACTAGCTGTACTTTCTTAGGAAGAACCTTATCTAACAGTTAGAACAGTTACTAGATCTACTTTCATAGGAAGAACCTTATCTGACAACTAGAACAGTTACTAGATCTACTTTCATAGGAAGAACCTTATCTGACAGTTAGAACAGTTACTAGATCTATTTTTATATATTCATACATCAATTAATGTGAACTGCATCTTTCACTTTTTATATAAATCAATATCTATAAATTAATAACACTAAGAACATAGTAAAATGTTATTAATTTTGGTCATAAATAAAGTTAGTATTTTTAAAAGGCCCTTATTGTGAAAATGGGAATGTACCATATTGACTCTAAAATACTCACTAATTTTATTCATTAAGAAAAAAGTTAATTTACTTAAATGTTCACTTTGAAAACTGTATCAAATAGTAAGACCCAATATTTTATAAGGAAAGTTTTTATTGCACACAAATAAGTAATAACCTATTTATATTGAACCTTTAGCTTTTATCTCCAAATAATAAGACTAACATCTTTTGTTTTCATATTTATATTTTATAACAAAAAAAATCAAAATGTTCTAATATGAAGTATTGATTTTATTATGAAATAAAGGGCCAATTTGTAAAATCCGAATTAATTTTTTTTAATAAATTAAATTACATTTCCTTCAAATTGACTTAAAAGTGAAAATAATTGACCCCTTTGAAGGAAGAAAAAATCAGCAATTGAGTAAATTAAATAAAAATGGTTGTTCACAGTTTAGTTTTAGAATCAGTGGTGACTAGGTGGTCTATGACTTTGGTTTATCATTGCACATCTGCTCGTAAAGAAAGTGAAGTGCGGGGTTTGACTCCTTGTCAGATTCATATGTAGTTTTCCCAGGTTTTTCTAATTGTACTTTAATTACAATCATTTATTTATTCCTACACCTAGTATTAATCTGATATACATATGTTTAAGACATACTTGTAAATGACAAACGGTACGATACAATCTTACATACTTTCTCATATAATCTATTGCATTTAGGAAACAGTTTAAAAAATCTGTTATCAGTTAAATTTCCTTAAATAATTCTTCCTTGATACAAATTGGGGGTACAAAGTGTATGCTTGCCACATTTGGTAAAACATTAGTAAAACATTATTTTACTTAGGTTGGAATCTTTAGCGATCCCGGTGGAGATATATTTGCTATTAAACATCAACCCTCAGTACTATTCACCTCTTGGTGACTTGTTAAAGCACGTGTACACATACTGTATTCTGTACACACCTCCATATTCATTAGGATGTCAGGTTAAATGAATAATGGCCTTCGCCAGTTTGTGGAGATTCCTCTTACAAGTTGAGAACACTACTAAAGGGTAGAACAGAAAATAGAAGGGGTGAATTTAGTAGCAGTGGGGGAGGAATTTCGCTTAATAGGTGTTAAAATGTTGGGTTGGGGTTGGCGGTGTGAACTAATAGCATGATTTATCTAAGGGTATATTCAGGAAGCTATGTGAAGAGGAATTTTGAAAATCGTCTGCTTGTTGTAACGATGGTGAATTATCTTTAACGACGTTGTTAACGCCGTTATATAGAACAGATTATCAGGTTCAGATCGAACTACAGAAGAGGTTCCCATTAGAATATCTGGTTGCGAATATCGCATTTTGGTATTTGGAGCAAGAACAACCCAAAAGGCTGCGTTATTGTTGAAACATTACTAAGTGCTTTAATGTTACATTTTACCTGCGCCAATGGTCACATGGTCTAAAGCGTTACTCTTGCAATAAGCTGGATGGCCAACTAGAAGGATATCAGGTCTTTAAACAGGTTTGTATGTGCCGAAGGTATTTTTTATTAATGGTTTCCCACCTTCCTTACATGTACATACGTTTACCCTAAGATCTACAGTCTTACCTTGACTGATTACACTATGACCCTATCTTATAAGCTACACCATAGTGGAGACAAAAAAAGTAAACTTTTTTAGTACCGCGGCTTACTGCCTGTTCAGGATACATGCATTTGAATTAATTATTCTAATTAGTTAGAGATGAAGGAGGTTGAATCTAGAGGAGGTGTACCCATATTTGCATGGAGGGAGTGTGAAAACCATTTTGGAAAAAACTACCCTCAGTACATCTGACCGTGATTCGAACCCCTATCTCCTTGTAATCAGCAGTTTAGTCCAACATGAGAGTAACACCTTAGACGTTGCAGTCACCGAAGCGGATGGTAATCTTGTTACTATTTAGAGTAAACTAAGGGTACATTTCTGTGTAAATACTACCTTCCTCATACTTACCATATTAGTGCTAATATACGGATATCCTCTAAGGGTAGTACAACGTTGATAACGCTAAATAAACTAAGACTACATCAACGTCTTCCCACTATCTACGTATTACAAGAAACTCATCTAGAAAACTGCACTTGATATTAACCACCAAACTTCACCACCAGAAGCTGTGTTATGGGACAGATAATTAATACTTTCAGGGCAAATACAAATTAGTTTAAGCATATTTACTGAATATCAAAACAATAGATCATCATAGAATACTACTTAAAATTACTACAATCAATGCAAAGTTGTCACAAAACTTCATTTCATTTAAGTTGTCCCATTTGACTTTTTCCAATAGGCTGGCTGGGCTAGATGAATGGGGTTTTATCCTTTATAGTTTTTCAGATTTTGATAATGTTTTGTTATTAATTTAATCACAGGGTATAATATTGCCCGATCCGAACGTATTAACTATCTAATATATTATACATATCTCAAGGAATTACAAAAACTATGTAAGAGAATGTGAATATATAGGAAATGAACAAGAAACTGACCAATACTTGGCATATTTTTTTGTGGGAATATATTTGCTCATGGTTGCAATGGGCTTTGCGTTTAAGGAATTAAATCAAAACAACTAGATCAGTGAAAATACAAAAATCCACATTGAAAGACAAGTGCTGTGGAATGATAAAATGATTACCTCGAAAAAACAAATGCATTTTACAGGCTTGATTGAATCTTTCAAAGCAACAGCTTCTAAAAAGTGGCTCAAACTGGCCAAACATTTTGAAAGCTCAATTACTGTAAGTTCCTTTATTTCACCCCATCATCGCCGCAAAGAAGAAGGACATTGATGGAATTCTGACAGTTCTATTTGACAAAAACTGGAAGGATGATGAAAGCCTAGCTTGGTACAAGCAGTGAAGTATTTCCAACATCAGAGACTGATGAACCAGGGCCCATACCATGTGACTGCTTGGACAATTATGATGCTATTCATATTTAATAGTTTAGAAAAAATGTTAACTCTGCTGCAACAACAATTTATTTTTCAGGATTTAATTTTGGTTTTCTCGTTTTTAAATTTTTAGGTTATTTAGAACTTGAAAACATATCATATTAAACATATATAACTGTATTAGATATAGGCATATTCATAAAATAAAATATTGTTAAAATAATTGAGCGTGGCTCACAATTTATTTGTAGACCTCTCCAAACAATGATACAAACAAAACCACACAAATATATACAATACACTGTACAGAAGCTCACATGTCCATACTGTTCGGGCATAACCCCACAAATACAACCTTAAGTTACATTTTTCTCAAATATCCATGCAGCATGATTTAAATCCAGTATACTGAATGGTTTCTAGGATCAGTTTAGCTCAATTAGCCTCAACCCGGCTAGATTTTCTCCAAGGAAACATAAGAAACGTGTTTTTCTTCAATTCTGGTAAAACTGATTAGGTGGACTTGTGTGGTTTTGCATGTTACCTCCTCTATTGTAAATTTGATGTATGAGGATACAGCAAACAATTATTTAAAAATTGAAAACCATAATGAAAATAATTACTATAGGTTTTATTAAATAAATTAAAAAATAGAGACTTCTTATAAAAAGTACATTATAATCTATAGACAAATATATACTCAAAGGGAATCTTATCCGGTTGTGTTTTCTCTTATTTAAAGGAAAGTAAAACCCTTATTTATGTATGTTCGTCTTTTTAATATTGTGGTTAACTTCTTTGAAACAGAGTCCCTAGTTAAAAAACAACCTTAAGATGGTTTTCACATTCCCTTTAGAGCGTCCAAACAAAAGTATACAATGCGTAATAGTAAATTAGGCTTAGAATAAAAAGAAAACTTTCTTGAAGTCTAACAAAAACACTTCAAATACAATTTGTGATACTAAAAAAAAAACCACTTACCACAGTTACCTTTATAAAGACGAAGTAACACAAAGGTAACGAGAAGCTATTCTTTTTTTTTCATTTTGTAAAAAATGGAGCGAAGTTCTTTTTAATAGCCATTTTAACATTTAAATTGAATGAAAATCTTGAAAAATCGAACGCTCTTAGGATTCAAGGTTACTCCTTCCCTCTACCCTCCCACATTCTAATACCCCCTCCCCTTAAAACGCAACTCCAGATTGGTTGGGAGTGGGGGAAGTCTATCTCGTATGGGACCAGGGGCAGGGGGGTAGGTGGTGAGGGGGAGAGTAGATCAATCCTCAATATTTGTGGTCGGTATGTTTGAAGTTAGTGAAGGAGGGGGGGAAGAGAGAGAGAAAGGGAAAGAGAAAAGAGAAAGGGGTTGATGAGGGGTAAGAGGAAATGACCCAGAGTTAATTTTCGTAAATTTCCCCTGAGACTCCTGCAAGCTGCAACACAGATTTGTTGACCCTTTTCATCCAGGCCCCCCCTCCCCTTTCAACCCTCACCCCATCGATCCTCGCATCCAGCTTCCAGGCAATGGACCAGCGATACCTATACAGCCACAAGATATGCAAACAACGTTCCCTGTGGATCAGTGGTCAGGGATACCAACGACAGATCTAAAACACCCTCGTATCCTCACAAACGTATACAAAACGTGTCTACAACTTGAAGTGGAACTAGTACATTTCAAAACTCACTTCAATGGTTGACTGGTCTTCAAGCGTTTCAAGGTGACCTGGAGGTCAGGTGTTCCGGGGTTCAATCCTCGGTCCCGGCACAGATTTATCTGATTTCCAAACCCTTCCTTCTCCTCTGACAAGACATCTTGTGTATGTGGGGAATGCCAAACCTCTACCGTGGTTCGGATCACACGTTCAACTGTAGGTCCTCCATTTAATCTCACAGTCACCCTACCATTACACATTAGCGTAAGCCCGAACGGGTAGTAAGAAGCGGTGCTAATAATAATGGTAGTACAAGCGTCATTCTCATGTTAGGCTGAACTGCTGAAGAATAGAAGATCAGGGTTCGAGTCTCAGTCACGTTTACTTAGAGCGGTTTTTACTTAATGGTTTCTCACTCTCTCTCCAGGCCAATGAAGGCACATTTCCTATAAATATAACCTCCTTCATCCCTAGAACCACTAGCATAATTAGTGAACAGACGTACAACCCAAACGGGTAGTAAGACGTGATGATAAGAATAAAAACTAGGTTAAATCTTCCACCGAGGTTTCTCCCTTTATAATTTACTCCATGATATTGTAACGGCCACATTTGGCCCACGGTCCGCCAGTTGGATAACACTGTCTTTGATCTTTCGGCCACCTAAGCGGATACTGTCAACATGGTTCTAAGTATTTCCTCCCCTCTCCTTCTTAAAAAGTATTACAATAAGTTAATAACAACTTAGAAACACATTCTAGCTTAAATATGTTGATTTTTTCCCCTGTTAAACCAGATTTACAGCTACAAGGAGGTCAACATTCGAATCTAGGCTATATTAGGGATAATGTTACAGACCCAAATTATCAATATATTTTCATACACAGTACCGATGTGAATGCTGGTACATTTCCTATACAACAACCTTCTCCATCCTAACAACTTGCAGTAAGCCGTTTATAAACAAGATCTTTAACGTAGTATTTGAACAATATATTTTTTTCTCACTACACGTATTAATCATGTTAGTGTTCTTGGCATGGTTAAACTAGAATTTAGAAGAAGTGTAGTTGCATTTGCGTGGAGTGAGTGGGAAATAAGTACACACAGAAAACATTCAAACCTCATCTCTCGGATGCTGGAAAACCAGAATAAATGAGCTAACACCGGCATAGTTGGAAAAACTCAAAACCACTTTCCCTTTTTAAAGCTATAAACACCGACTTGTGTCATTATTGCACTATCCTTAGTAATATGGTTTTAGCCAGCTGTTGTCATTGTAGCCTCCTAAGCGCATCGAGCAACTTAAGAGCAAAAAGGAAATATATATATATACATATATATATATATATATATACATAAACCCACGATAAAAAAATAAACAAGACTAATGACCTAGAATATACAAAGATCGCTTTAAATTGTTTCCCTTTACTCATGGAAAAAAAACAAGTATTAAGTGTTTACAATAAAGGTAGATTCACACTTTCGCCGAAAATAGAATGCAGAATCTGCCTCAGTGGGCTGCAATTCCCACACTGTGTGTTGACCCATGATGCTTTGCAACCTTAACCTAAAACAGCTGATTAAAACATGTTTTATTTTCTATTATATAAACATATATTTTAGATAATTCTCCCGATGGGTGTTTTCAAATTATATCTCTGTGTCGTGGCACGACCCAATACACAGATACACACGCCTTACAGGGATATTTCAAATCTCACAACAGCCAACGAAGCTGTCTGCTTGCTTCTAGCTCTACAGCGCATGCGTTGTGAAATGCACGTGCGCACTGAGCTGAGATGACTTGATCTGAGATTTGATCGGTTCTACCGTAACGAACATCTCAGGCAGAGCGGCTGAATTAGAGGTGAGTTGAGCTTTAGCAGAACAGCTCGCAACGATGAGACGGAAATCTTGTGATTGGTTTAGAGCTCGTCACGTGACCATATTTCTGTTCTGCGATAATTTTTTGGCGAGCGTGTGAATCTACGGTGATACTTTCGGGTTACTTTAATCACGTAAAATAACAATAAAAAATATTTTAACTTAGTAAAATTATTTTATTCTTATGTTTAATTTACATAAAAATACAAAGGTTTAAAAAAATATTTGTATCCAAAGTTTTAGTTAAAACGTCGAGCAATGATAATTTAATGTGACAATACTAAACTATTATGATCATAATAATAAGAATTTGAGTTCACTGACATTCTTTAATAGATATATCAGAAAATGAGTTAGTTAAGATCTATAAAATGTCTAATAAAAACACACGTTTAGAATTCAATTACGAAAATATATATAATAAATTATATATAGTTCATAGGCCTACAGATTACATCACCAATCATGAAAAGGAATAATTTCTTAACAATTTGAATTTATATTTTTCACTGAAATTTTCGAGATAATGGTTTATTGTAAAATAAGAAAAAACTTTTTTTATATATATCTGTTAGTGTGTTTCTTGAGGGACAGTAAAAACATATTTCTCCAAGACATATTATTATTGATGACCCGAAACGGTTCCCACAAAGTCTAAGGTGTCAATTTCTCATTATACTGGGCTGCCGTTGACAAAGAGGTCGAGATTAGACTCTAGGCTGTGTCCAGTGAAGGTGATTAGTCAATGGTGCTATCCCATACACCCTCTATACGACTTTCAGGTCCTTTTACTAACATTACCTTACTCGCGCTTGAATCAAGCAGTTAACCAGTATTTTAAAACAAACAATCTGATAGATTAATGAAAATAAAATGGTCATGATGCTATAAAAACAAACTATATTAGGCCCTATGGAAATCAAATGGCGAATCAAATGGGGCAAAACCAAAAAGTTAAGCGTTTACGTTCCCTGGATTCAAATAAAGTTTGAGATAATCTTCGTAACCAAAATACATAAATAGGAGAGAGGGGGGGGGGTAGGGAAATAGGACACACACATACCAAAGTTTGATTTTTTTTTCTATCTCCTCCTCTTTTTCTTTACAAAGTTTATCGGAGCTACCAACATTACGAGAATATGGGAACGGTGGAGTAAAGTTGAAACATTTAGAGTCAAAAAAGATTTCGGCAGAGAGTTTTTGGGAATACACGAGGGGTTGAAGAAAATTCTCTCCGAGGTCCAAGGAAGATGGTGATAAAAAAGAGTAGAAGCCAAGATTTCATGATTCACGGCCACTTCTTTGAACCAACCAGAATGGGATAGGTTGGGGG
>CABFVZ010000944.1:45823-63733 GCA_902151445.1 Timema monikensis
GAGAAAGAAAGAGGAAAAAAAAGCCACACGGTATCCTACGATACCTTAACTGATTTATTTCGTGATGTGTATATATCTATATATATATATTTCTGTAGCTGTTCAAATATGTTAAAAAGATACACTTTCCAGCAGTTCATAAAAATGATTGGTTGGTTTTTTTTATTTCAATAACTGGTCCTCATACTTTTTTGTTTGTGCCTAAATAAAAAAAAATTCATTTTTTTCTGAGTAACTCATTATATTTTTTTCTAAGACTCTATATCTGCATTTTATCGTAAATATAATGGATTAATGCTTCGGCTAGTAATTGTCTTTAAAGCTGCACTGTAGTGTCTGTATAAAAATGTTTATGTTATAGAACATTTGTTCCTTTCTCTAAGAAACCTTGACAGAATATTAAAAAAAAATTAAAAATCACTTAAGCGTAATCTATAAAAGAAAGTAAACATTTATAAGCCATACTTAAAAAAACTGATTTTCTTAAACAATATTAATTTTTTATCCAAGCAAATAGGTAATTTACATCTTACTACTGGTTCAAGATGTACGAGTTTTAATCACGCTAGTAGACTATGGATGAAGTAGGTTACATTTTGAGGAAATGTACCAGGATTTTCCTATATAAAAGATATCTTGCAAACATTTAAAAAAAATATGTTTTCAGTAGATTTAATCATAGGGAATATTCAAGCCCAAAACTATCTTGACACCGGCAAATTGGAATAGATAAGCCTGACAGTTAGTCTGCGTATCCACAAATGTGAGAAAAATAGCAATATGATATAACTTGGTTTCAATATGATGTGGCCTAAAAGATAGTGCCATAATGTAATCAGTCAAGGTAACGACAATTATGGTGTAGGTTACATGACAGGGTCATAGTGCAATTAATCAAGGAAAGAAGTGTAACTAGAGTAAACACGTAATTCTCATGTAATGTCCTACACGCCTGTGAGCGTCTGCTCTACTTAACGTCGGCTCAAACAAACAAAACACATCTAGTTCTGGACCACTCTGTATACCAAAGGTAGAAATTAAAGCTAAATGTATTCTAGACGCTAATTAAGGCGGAGAATTACACATCTTGGGACCGCAAAGTTTTCATCGCACCAAGTACAAGTTGCCGAAATGAGGTCGACATTATGCATTCAACTCCTCATCCCGTACTTAACCTAACCTGGCACACGTCGTGATGAACGAAGACTAGAGGCTGCGTAATGAAGGTTGAGTTTAGGGGTGATGGGATGGTGGAGGTACCGGAGGGAAGGGAGTGGTCATGTATCACTCGCTAATTGCCCGCCACCCACCCAGCTTTGAGTGAAGTGGACCTAGCATTGATCCTTGGAGGGGTACAGAGGTACTCCCTCCCAATGCTAGACCAACAGCGCTGGGAAACTAGATGGAACAAGGGGCTATGTACACTTATAGGGAAGGATACATTTAGATACAGTCCAATTTTGATAAGAAGGGCCTTTTAGAAAATAACATACCACCATTCACAACATTTTATTAGGCTATATTATTATTTTTATTTAATATGTTTTAATAAAAGAATATCAAAAGCGACAGTTATAGATCATATATATGACTTGACGTATGAATATGTGAAAATGGATCTAGTAGCCTTTCAAGATGTCAGATAAGTTTCTTCCTATGAAAGTAGATCTAGTAACTTTTCTAGATGTCAGATAAGGTTCTTCCTATGAAAGTAGATCTAGTAACTTTTCTAGCTGTCAGATAAGGTTCTTCCTATGAAAGTAGATCTAGTAACTGTTCTAGCTGTCAGATAAGGTTCTTCCTATGAAAGTAGATCTAGTAACTGTTCTAGCTGTCAGATAAGGTTCTTCCTATGAAAGTAGATCTAGTAACTGTTCTAGCAGTCAGATAAGGTTCTTCCTATGAAAGTAGATCTAGTAACTGTTCTAGCTGTCAGATAAGGTTTTTCCTATGAAAGTAGATCTAGTAACTGTTTTGGCTGTCAGTAATGGCTCGGTGGAGTTTATTACTCTTCCTCCACACAAATTCAGCTACATAACATATACATTTCACCTTCCTCATTCCTACCTAATTATCTTGATTTAATACGTGTAACAATCGTAATAAACTGAACTGTCTATGAATGAAGTATCCGGGCTTGAATCCATGTAGGGTGTACATACATTTTATTTTCTAAATGGTTTCCCACTCTAACTCCACGCAAATGTGGGTACGATTCCTCTAAATCCAGCTTTACTTATCCATAGCACACCTAGCGTAAATAGTAAATATGTGTATTACACTAACGGGTTGTAATACGTGGTACTAAAAAAAACCATATTGTTTATTTCCCCGACAGATAATTTTAGAACCTAATTAATTATTTAAATAGTAAGCCTGTTTTATGACGTGTATTTTAAAGCAAGTGTATATTTCAACGAGGGATTGTATTTCCCTAAGGTTGGCATCAAGCTATAGCTGAGCTGAGCTGCCAGTGATGCGTCAAATTGGCCATCCTGGCGTTCCACTGTAATGGTTGGTCGGGAAAGATTGAACACGCCGATGTGCTATGCTTGTCTGACACTGCGCTGTAACTGCCAGTTCACTCGTGTGGTGTTACGTTTCATGTGTGACCCTACATGTGAATGTATATTTACTAGATTAGTGTGGACCTTTTTCAGGTGATATGACAAACAAAAAAAACCCTTCCCTCCCCTCTGCGGCTCCCCGGATAGAACAACGCTCGTTACGCCCCTAGCGTTTTATCTTTTAAACATTTACCTGTAACACTAAAGGTTAGTTGTACAGTCAGGATAAATTGCAGGGTTTGTTGTTCACCAGAACAATTCAGAAGATAGACTTTTTTTTATATATCTCTGGATTTATAATTTACACTTTCTGAACATTATGATTGTATCAACACACGACTTACAAACTAACTTATTCTAAAACAATACATCAAAATAACCAATCTGACAGCCATTTATTTGAAGTTGAAGGACACAATTAATAAATTACTTTTCTTTTGATCGTGTCTGGAATCAAACTAGGGAATCCTTATATCAGTACACATACGCGAGGTGAGGTGAGCTAAGGTGTCAGACTAGACATTTGTTTAATACTCACCACATGAAGTGAATATTTTTATTTTTGTGCACCTCTCATTATTAATTTGGGCTTACAGCATGTTAGCATTAATATCTAAGGAATGAGGAGGTAGAATTTAGAGGAAATGTAATAAAACGAAGCGAGTATTAGAGAGGCTTTGTATAAATTACCCTCAATGCATCTGACCACAATTATATCCCTAATCGGTATTCCGGTATATTGTGAGAAATGACGGATAAGACTTCTAGACTATAGAAGCGATTCTCATTAACTTGATTATTTAATAGCCTATTGTTAGTACTAACCTTTCTTATTAAACCTTAAAACCTTATTTTTTAAGTGAAAAGAAAAATTTAAAAAAATTATTTAAAAAAAATTACATTTATTTTAAAAATGTGTTTTGGAAATGACATCTACTTTTTCGAATGTTTACGGCTCTCTGTTAATAAGCTTAAATATTTGTGCAAATTTTTATTTCTTAAGTATATATTAGAGAACTAAATCATGTATAGTATCTAATTTAATTATGAGTAGAGAAACAATTAAAATGAAAGATAATTACCTAAGAAACAAAGTCAAAATTCAATTTTGTAATAAATTGCTCTGAGAGTATCTGAGAGTCTAATCTGTCAATATTTAGGAAAAAGGAACACCAAGCAATAGCTCATTGTAATTAATGCAAGCAGAAAAAACAAAATGTAAGTGAATTAATAACCACAAATTGAAAATATTTTATTGTTATTTACTTACATTTAGTTTTTCCATGTGAATTTTCAATAATGTTTTCTCACACTTCACATAATAATATGTAGTTACAGAATATCTATCACCTCTGTAATGATTCACTCAGTATTTCCACCTAGATGTAAATGAATTTAAATAATGCAATATATATAAATAGGAATACCCACAATAAATGGAGAACTAGGATTACACAGAGGTAAAATGCAGAAAGAAATAGGGTTACACAGTAAGTAAAAATGCTTAGTTAGGATTACCCAGGGAGAATAAAAAACTACGATTACCTAAACGCTGCCTTCCTTTTTAAAACCATGCTCAGCCATTTTTAACTCAAGCCCCGCGAGGCAGTCTTAAAATATTCTTTCTTTTTCACACTATAAAATAGAATCAAAAATAAAATAATACCATTTTTTTTTAAATATGACATTAGTCAAAGATGCAGCCAGAATATTTTAGGTTTTGAGTATATTGTATAATTTTATACTTGTAAAATTTAACTGTCGTTATATAATGTTCATAATACTAGTGAACATTTTTCTAGGGCTTAAGCATTTACTTTTTTTCTGGTGCAAGCTCCTTTGGTCTAAAATTTTTGGGAATCTCTGCCTCTATATGGTAATGTACATATCAGTCATTTACTAAGATATACGTTTGTGTTTTATAGCCTAATATTATAACTTTTATTAATAAATATTATACAAAATTGTCATTTAGATTATGGAATAAGTATATTTGAATAAACATTATTCAATGCATAACCTTCTCAAGTAATTGACACACAATGTTTTAAGGGTGAAGTGAAATAATTTCCTTTTCATGTAATAAAATATTATTTATAACATTAAGGTAGTTATAGTAAATTCTGTGTGATGGTCATTAATTTAGTTTTTATCTTATAAAAACAATTTTTAATTATTTTTTTTTTTACATTTGAGGCTGTTAAGCTAAGAGAATAAAGTTTAATTTCCTCCTTTACCCCTCCCACTCATTTTATCACGCCTTGCTAATGGGTAAAAGTTGGGACAACCCTTGATTTAGAGCAAGCGTAATATGAATGCAGAAGTCGGGCAGATTGCCAGCCGGCCGGGGGCAGTTTGAAAACTTGCTACACGGCCGAGAGGGACATCGGGTCAGGTGGACCTAATAGATGGCCGCGCCAAAACTGCGATACTTGGCCAACTGGAAAAAGAAATCCAATCACAAGAGGGAGCCATGGGAGGGGTGGGGGCATCTATGTAAGAACGGACCTAACGCCAACACCAGCAGCATCAATTTTACTATTGTTTTTGGAGTGGGTAGGAATCACATCCCAGTTCTGGGGTTGGCGTGCTTACCTTTTTACTAAATGGAGTAGTTATCTTAGTGTTCAAAAGTTTTTCAAATACTTACTTTTTAACCTCGCCGTTTGTATAGTTAATTATATTCTAGGAATTTGCGAAGCTTTGAATTGATGATTAAATGGCATTCATAGCGTAAGCAGAGATAAATTCAGATATATCAGCATAAAATAATATAGTGGGCTTTGTTTATTTCTATAAAATAGTATAGTAGGGTTTGTTATTATTATAATAAAATAATATATAGAGAGAGCTTTGTTATTATTATAAAATAATATAGAGAGCTTTGTTTACTCTCTAAACATTCTCTCTTTACCAAGCTACACTCAATAGATTGTTTGAAAATAGAAAGTAGGGTTATGTGATAACAAGAAACTTAACTTCAGCTTTGGCTTCACATATTTCAAACTTCTCTTTGATTCGTATTTAAAACGTGACATTCACACGTGCACACATTAACTATATATTTATATATATATATTGTTACACTACTTCACACCAGCCGTTCAGGATATTCGCATCTAACTACGCTAATGGCGTAGAGATGAGGAAGGTAGAATGTAGAGGTGATGTACCTGCATGTGCGTAGATTTATAGTGGGGAATCGCTTAGGTAAAACCACAATCAGTATAGCTTGCCTATATTCAAACCCCGACCTCCCAGTCACCAGAGAATCCTATTTATGAACTTGGCATCAATACCATGTGCCTAGAAGTTTGCGTTTCTGAGAAATAGACATTTTATGTTTTACGATTCTAAAAAATAATGAAATTATGATTTGAATCAGGTATATGAATTTCGATTTGAAACAGTTTTTAGAACTGAAAGATTATATTTTAAAATACTCATTTTCCCCTTCTGGTGGCCACGTGGCCTAGGGCGTCAGGCCCACTACCAGCCGAATTGTCAGTGACAGGGAGGCTGAGTGTGAAATATAATTATGGTGGTTTCACATTTGTGATCTAAGCCTATCACAGTTTGATTTTTCTAGCCTCTCTCCAAGCTAATACAGCTAAGCTTCCACTAATCATCACTTGCGATATCTTGATACAACCTTTTTAAGCTTGAAGATTTATGAACTTTAATATAATTAAACGATAAAAGTAAGCACATTCTCACTAACTAACAGAATTTATTTTTAGGAGGCTTCTTTATATTTACATATTTTAAAGATCAGTTATGGATATGAAGCAACAGCTTTAAGCTAATACAGTATTATGAAGAAATTCGTAATTAATCTAAATTAAATTCTTTTATGAAAATAAATACATCATAGTAATGAGCATATTCATAGGCATTGTTACCAGACTATCAAATATTATACTTATTTGGTTTACGTATTAAAACTTTATAATGAATCAAAATACTAACGGTTTAGCTGTGGAATATCTAGTACATTTACCACCCACGCACTAAATGAAAACGATAAACAATATTCACGCAAAGTTGTTTACTCACCAGGAGACAAAGTAAATGGTTTAATCAAATAGCTGCGTGCAACGCCCTTCCATTATGACTGCGTAACCAGCTCCATAATCCCCCCGTTTCCCCTCAACTAAGACATTACGAGTACAATATATTCTCGACAGAAATTACTACAGTGCATATGCAGTCATTCTAGCAGCAAGTTTGTTGGCTCACTACACAGTGATAGTGTATATTAAAGTTAGAATAAAATATTAATTACTAAATATTTTAAACTGTCTTGGTGTTTGAGAATACGCTTTTATTTGATTATATACAACCTACAGTCCGATTTTTATGTGAAGAACCTTATCAACGGCTGAAAAAGTCACTACTGTCATAGGAAGAATATTATTTGACTAACTGCAAGAACATTTACTAGATCTACTTTCATAGGAAAAACAGCATTTGACAGAAAAGTTACATCTACTTTAATGGTAAGAACACTTTAATAGGGAGAACCTTATCTGAAAGAAAAGTTACTGGGTGTACTTTAATAGGAAGAACCTTATCTGACAGCTAGAAAAGTTACAAGATAAATTTCCACATATTTATACTTAAAGTCATGAGATCTAGAACAATCTTTTGATAAATATTATTAATACCTATAATAGAAACATAATAATATAGTAGAGTTTTATAAATTGTGTCGAAAAAAACAACAGCTATTTATTTTTATAACGGGTCCTTTTTATGAACATTGGACTAAAGATGTTGAATTGAAAGTTACTATAATACAAGCTATCCGATTTTACTTAGTGGAATGATTAGAGTAATTAGTAATAGTAATGACTATTGGTTTGATCTACGGGTACAGGATGTGAAGGGTGAATAGTTACAGTTATCCGTGGATTAATTCATCCACGATATCAGTAAAGGTTTAATTAAGGAACTTTGCCACGAGACATTTAAGATTTGGAACTAAGTAAGAGGAGGAAGTTGATAGATAGAAGGACATAATTAGATATTCGTGACCCAAACAGACACAGAGACACGTACACTAAATGTCGGACTCATCATTTACTTTACCAGTGATTGGGGTTCAGATCTTGACCGGGTGTGTTGAAGTGGTTTTTTTCCCCTCAATTGTTTGCCACTGTCAAACTTTACAAATATGGATACATTTTCTTATAACTACTCCATTAATTTAGTAGAGGGCATTCAACCTGTGGATGTAAGGAAAAAATACCACTCAACTGCAAGCATAATTTGATAGGAAATGTACTCGCATTTGCGTGGAGATGTATTATTATTATTATTATTATTATTATTAGCACCACGTCTTACTACCCGTTCGGGTTATACGCACTTACGCTAATGTGTAATGGTAGGGTGATTGTGAGATGAAATGAAGGACCTACAGTTTAACGTGGAATCCGAACCACGGTGGTGGCCTGGCATTCCCCACAGTCACAAGATGTCTTGTCAGAGGTGAAGGAAGGGTTCGGAAAGGGAGGTATATTGAATGTGTGAAAACACTGTGGTAAAATACACCCAAATTATGTTAATTGTAACTTAACCTTTACGTCCCTGGCAGACCTAAACATAAAAAAGAGAATTACTCCTCTATCCACGTGACCACCAATGCATTAACAACATTTAAAGAGGTGCGTGTTCTACAGTCATGCTTTAGCACCACTTCTTACTACCCGTTCGGGTTGTATGCATATGTGTGAATTACACTGGTGTGTTTGAGATAAGGAAGGTTGAATTTAGAAGAAATGTACTCGCATTTACTTGGGATCAGAGTGGAACACCTATTAAAAACCACCCTCAATACAATCCACCAGGATTTGAGCCCCGATATCTCCATCATCGTCAGACCAGTCTATTGCAAGAGGTGACGCCTTAGAACTTTTCAACCACCGAAGTGGATTCTTCCAATATTATAATAACATATGTGTGCTGCTTTAGGTTAATAGCTCCATTGTATATGTTTCCCATCTCTCTGAGGATGAGAGTTTCCACGCATCGAGTCTGGCAAGTGAAGTTCTTCAAAGTTTTGAATGCGCTCGGGGGTACGTTCTGAAACTGACATTATCTCGAGTTCCATCTGATTAACTTTGGATCAGCATATAAGGGGATAGGACGGCTTGTGAGGGGATGGACTGGATATTCTAGTTTAGGATGTGGCTCAAAACACCCGTGGTCGTGGATCAAATTTCTGCGACCATCTATTAGGTAAAACAGGTATATTAGGGTCTATGATTGGGTTCAACACCAGGTGACTTTATGTCAAAATTTGGGACGTAGTGGTACGAACCACCACACACACTGTTTAACTTTCCTTTACCTAAGAAATTGAGCCATTGGAGTCTCAGTATCTGTCTAATCTCACCCATCAAGTAAGTGAAACCAAATAATATGCAGTGGGACATTTATAACTCATGAATATGAAACTATCTGAAATTTGCAATATTCGAACTAACCATTTTCATAAATATCAAGGCCTCTGGTACACAATAATTAATAACTTCAAGATATGCTATATATAAACACACACATATATAATATGTGCTATACACAACATGTACAGTGGATACATAAAAAAAATACAAGAAAAATTAAAACAAAATAATGTAACTTGGAAAAATTAACCTACGAAAATTGCAAAGTTAAAAACAGATTTTGCAATTAAATGACATTACCGTGTAAAATATTGTGAACCTCTTTTGTTTTAGTTTTTTTGTCTTGACGCAATAAACAAAACCTTTAAGTTCACTTCTTGAAATAAAATATACCGTTTTCCACGTTTCAATAACTAACCTTATATTATGGGATTCTTGTTATATGGGGTGATTTTATAGAGATGGTTACTTGAAATAAAAATAATCACAATATAATGTATGAGCTTCGAATTATCCAAAGGTTTACTTTTAAATTTAAAATTAAATATTATTTTTTACCATTGATTTAAATAGGAACCTCATGCAGAATAGTGATGGGTTTGAATTATAAAATGTTTCTAGTTAACCTGATCCTATTGTATATGGTTACAGAAATATGATATATGGACTTCTGAGAGGAGCATCTCATTATAATATTGAAACGAGATAGTAAAATAAAAGCAACATGACAAACTCTCCAAACACGATGACAATTCATCAAGCTAAGTTAGCAAATGTTTATTTTAATTGTTATGTCACCAATATCTAAGTTCAACGGTTGATACTATTAGTTTTGTAGCTTTCAAAACCCTACCACCATTTCCAGGCTCCTTATTTTAGAAAAGTTTATAATAAATGTTGTAATTCACTGCTTGATAAACACACACATTTAGTTTACTTGGTATGATAACCTAACCCAGACTATACTACGGACCTATATTACAGACTACGCCATAGTGGAATGATAACCTTACCCAGACTATACTACGGACCTATACTACAGACTACGCCATAGTGGAATGATAACCATTACCCAGACTATACTACGGACCTATATTACAGACTACGCCATAGTGGAATGATAACCTAACCCAGACTATAATATGGACCTATATTACAGACTACGCCATAGTGGAATGATAACCTAACCCAGACTATACTACGGACCTATACTACAGACTACGCCATAGTGGAATGATAACCTTACCCAGACTATACTACGGACCTATACTACAGACTACGCCATAGTGGAATGATAACCAATATTACAGACTACGCCATAGTGGAATGATAACCTTACCCAGACTATACTACGGACCTATATTACAGACTACGCCATAGTGGAATGATGCAAGGTAAGCCTGCTCACCTTTCGACGGTAAATGAATACTACATTGTTAGAATTTCCGTCCTCGGCAAAAGGACATATATGTTAAATATTAAAGTGTATGATCCGTATAAAATCTTTTAAAGGTTTTCATTTGCCCCCATCCCCTTGTTGCTATTGATAAAAATAGTTTAAGAAACAGTGTCAAGAAGGCTAGCATATACTTGCACGTATCATATTGATAGGCTTATTTACACTGGAGAGTTTTAAAATAAGGTGCTGGAGAAGATTTGAGAAAATCTGATAGACAAACAGGGTGACAAATGAACAAGTCCTAAGAAGAGTGATGAGAAGATCAGGTGGACAGACAGGGGGACAAATGAACAAGTCCTAAGAAGAGTGATGAGAAGATCAGGTGGACAGACAGGGGGACAAATGAACAAGTACTAAGAAGAGTTGTGAGAAGATCAGGTGGACAGACAGGGTGACAAATGAACAAGTCCTAAGAAGAGTTGTGAGAATATCAGGTGGATAGACAGGGGGACAAATGAACAAGTCCTGAGAAGAGTGGGTGAGAAGAGAACCATCTTGGATGTGATTCTTCGGTACAAAGCAAACTGAATTGAATATATACTTAAGAGAAACTTTCTTCTGCATGACGTGAAAGAGGAGCTTAGGAAGGAGGAGGATTCAAATAATAGATGACTTGAAGGAAATTCTGGGAGATGAAGGAGGAAGCAGAGGACAGAGTATATTGGAGGTCTAAGTTCGCTGACAAAAGGAATAGATCTGGCGTAATACATAAACCTACTACTATTAATAAATTTAATAAATCTACATATTATTTTGTGTTAAAATGTATTAAAATTATGTAAATCTCAAATCTAGAATCTATTTCTCAAACCCTACTGGAGAGAGGTACTATCTAGCGTGTACCTATCTTCACACCAACACACATTGTCCCTCCTCTCCTCCATAGCCCCCTCCATAACCTCCTCCAATACACTATTATGTCGTAATCTCCAAGACTAGCTACATCCCCTTGTGATGCCAATCTGAGTGTTAATTAACGTTGTTGAATTCAAGAGAAGATTTCAGCAGCGAGGATAGTAGTTAATAATACCTAGGGATGGAATGTATTAACAATCGGGGGTAAACAATGGATCGTTTGGAATTGTACGAGTTGAAGAGGGGATTGTTTTTGAAAAAAAAATGCATTTTGTAAGGATGAGGTACTTATGAAGGATCCTTTCAAAGAAATTGAAATTACTTTAGAGGTGTAATGCAAATTTTGGTAACAATTTGTAAGGGTGTGAAATTACTTCGCAAGATATTTTAGAAGATGAATATGTTATTTAGTTTTAAAGGGCGTGAGGGGGCCTGGTTGATATTGATAATGCAACTTATATAATTGACATCGGTGGTGTTAGTGCAAAGTGCTAACTTCAGGACCAGGACTATGTTCATGGGTTCAAATTCAGCCAGGGTCGAATGGTTTTTATCAAACGATAAAAACCCATAGCACAACTTTTTTCGAAAGGAAAGTAAAGCCTTTGGTCCCATGTTGGTTCTAACATGTAAAATAACCCTGGAAAATATGGGAAAATACACTTCCCGGAAAATTGGTAGGCTCTTTCAAGAACGTACATAGAAATTCTCGTGTACTGATATAATAATTCCATTCAGAAAGTGCACTTTGAATACCTCAAATAAAAAAACAATGTTTTAAAAACCAATACTACTGGATATAAGTATATTTAAAACTGTTTTGAGACGTTGAACATAAGGCAGTTTTCAAATCAATTCTTTTTTTAGAACCATGTTTTTACCTGTCCTCAAATGACACGTGTTCGTTTCAATTGAACATGCAATGACGTGTCTGATATTCTCATTCTGTTTTGGGGACAGTTCCAATCCAATTTGGGAGGTTATTCAGTGGATTTTAAGAGATTTAAATTGTTACAGCGTCATTCTAAGCCTTTTGAGTCTTTCTCCCAAAAACAGATTAAGCTGACATGTGATATGAGAGTACAAGATCAAATTGAGCGTGTCTAGTGGTTGTTGGACATTGGGGAGGAAACACTTTTAATGTTCCTATCAACATGATTTAATCAAATTATTACTGTATGTACATGGTTTGTTAACAAACAAAATAACATGATTTAGACCAAGAGGCAAGTATTCTAGTTTCTCTAATAATGTAACGATAATCTAGAAAAATATTGAATCACTAAATATTTTCACCCTTACAAAGCCCACCATTTTTTTATATTATACTGGAAACAAAGTTATTCAGTTAATTACAAAGATTATTTTACATCTATTACTGTTTTCATTGTGTGACCCGGGTTAGGCTTTTTTTTTCCAAGTCATATGTTTTCCAACTACTGGCTGGCTAGGCTTGTCGTAAATATGCCTTATAATATAACTTAAAACTAGGACAGGCACAACATCCAGCCCCCAGCCTTTAATTTATCACCCACATTTCCCCAATGATAATTTTTTCGGCCATGCTGGGAATCGAACCTGGGACTCTTTGCTCAATAGACAAGACACTCTATTGAATGAACTAAGGTGTCAGTATTACAAAGTTGAATGAAAAATTATTTAGTAAAATCTCTTCTACCACAGCTTAATTCTCTAAGATTTTAAAAGCTAGTCCAACCGACAATTTTTACCTTATATTTTATTATTAGCACCGCGTCTTACTATCCGTTCGGGTTATACGCACTTACGCTAATGTGTAATGGTAGGGTTATTGCGAGATGAAATGAGGACCTACAGTTTAACGTGGGATCCGAACCATGGTGGAGGTTTGGCACTCCACACATTCACAAGTTGTAATTAATACACGTCTTGTCAGAGGTGAAGTAAGGGTTTAGTAATCATATACATCTGTGCTGGGACCGAGGATTGAACCCTGAACCCCAGCAAAAAAGTTTGACACCTTACACCTAGACCACCACGTCACCATTTTACCTTATATTATAATTATTTATGGGCTTCGTAAATACTCTCTTGTTATTAGTTACAGCCTAAGCCAAACAAGTTCGTACAGTTTGACAACTATATCAAATATAAGAGCCTTCATTAACGCTGGAAAGGTGGAAAAAACACGTTTAGTCAAACTTTGGTGTTAAAATTAATTTAAACTATACTGTTCATAAATTACACTTAAGATTTTTACCCACCATTTATGTATTCCCGTTCGGGTTGTATGCATTTCTTAATTACGCTTAAGGTGTAGGAATGGGGGAGGTATAATTTAGAGCTACGTTAACCCGCATTTGCGTGAAGAGAAATTGTAATAAAGAACCAACCCATGTACATCAAACCCGGATCCAAACCCTGATCTCACCATCACTGAAAAACCAGTCTAACACGAAAGTGACGCGTTAAACTGTTCGAACACCGATGTGGGTGCAGATTGAATAAGATGTGGAGAGTATTTAATCGAAAAAAAAAAAGAGCTAACAGCTCAAATAGAACTCTTCGGTTGTTGCATAAAACAATATATAGGATAGTTTATATAGCGATTCTATTGACCAGACGTGCTATTCTTACTTACCCACCCCTCAACCCACTACCATCATCCCCCATTACCTCCTTCAATCCTTCTCCGGATCTGACGTCACGTTTCTTTGTCTCTGAGTTTTATTACCTGGTCAAGTAAGGACTTGAAGACAAAGTTAAACACAGCCCGTAGGATGCGGTGAAGGATGCGATGAAGGATGCGTTCCCATTAGAAGCCGGGAACGGGATAGCTAACCCCCCCTTGCCTCCTTTTCAACAACCCTTACATTTTAAACACCTCCGTGGCTCAAAGTTTTCTCGAGAGCTCGTAGCAGAAAAGTTGAGAATGGGTTGAAAGCTCGATGTTAGTCAGCGATATATTACTAAACATTTGACAAAATGTTCTAACAATAGACTGGATAGCTCAAGATGGGGAGATTGGGGTTTGAATTCCAGTTGAGTGTATCTAGGATTATTCTCTCTTCATGAAAATTCTTATACGTTTCCTCTATATTCCACCTTCCCCATCCTTACCTTATTTGAGAATTAACCAACAGGCATCCGTAACGGAACTAAGACGTGGCTTAAAAAAAAAGGAAAATTGATATCAGACGTAGAAAATAAAATCATAGATAAAAAAAAAAGTTAAAGCAGCTTTTTAATCTATACTTATAAAATAACATGGACCGACTGACTGACTGACCGATTCATCATCGCCGAGCGCAAACTATCAAGGCTAAAAGCATGAAATTCGGACTGTATATTCATTTTGTTATGTAGGCACCCACTAAGAAAGGATTTTAGAAAATTCCACCCCAAAGGGGTCAAAATAGGGGATGATAATATGTATGATAATATGTATGAAAGTCCGTCATTTTGAAAGTTACATAAACAAAATTTTGTATTTCGGTTATTGACGTAAAACAAATAAATACGTGTTTCAGGAATTTTGGAAATTTTATTTAATAAGGGATGAAAAAGGGGGTGAAAGTTTGTATCGGACTTGCATTATTTTTGATCTGAGGTCAAGTTATGGTCATCAACGTAACGTAATATTTTAAATTAATCTGTAAATACATATGTATATTTTCGTATTTGTATATAATCAACTTCCACGCGAGCAAAGCCGCGGGCAACAGCTATCTAGTTACATATAAAAATTTGTTTACCCCCACCACATCTTAGCATCCGTTTGATTTATCGCATATATATACTAAATACATGAGTTCGGTATGAGTAAGGAAATTTTCAGAGGAAATGTACCGACATTTTCATAAAAAAGAGAAAGGGATAAAAATACTTTGACTACACTTAACTGGGGTTCGAACCCCAATATAACGGTCACCGGCCCCCTCCAATCACACGCGAGAGAGACGCGTTAGAACATGCGTTTTCGTGGCCGCATAGTCTAAGGCACCACTTTTGAAATAAACTAGACTGTCGATGATGAGATCGTAGTTTGATCCTAGTCGAGTGTATTGGCTGCAGTTTTTCCCTAATTTGTTTCCCACTCTCTTTCTTTAAGCAAATGAAGGTACACGTACACTAAATTCAAACCTCATCATCCTCAATCCATTAGCATAACTATTACCCAAGAGTATAACCCAAATGGGTAGTAAGACATGGTGCTAACTATTGTCTCCTCTCACTATAGCATGTATGTTCTGCTCCTTCAAAGAATTGTATTCCGGTACCGTTCGTCCAGGTGAAAACTTATGTTGTGTGTTTCTACACCCCCTCCCACCCTCCCCTAACACTTTTCTAAGCAAACCCTCCACCCTACCCCCCCTATTTTGGGCCATCCTTTCAGTTTAAACCTCGGCACTGAATTTTGAATTTACATAGAAAATAAAGTTCGTTGAAGCGAGTGTTAATTCTTCCTTCTACCTTGCAACGAGTCCAGGAAAACAGAAAATTGGCTTTTGGGACGGGAGGGGGGTGGAATAGTGTGGTTTCCTTTACCTCTACGTGTCCGTGAGCGAAAAGTGGAATTTAATTGTTTTTGCGAATGTTATTCTTGAAAATGTATTATTCAAAGATTTACCGTGATATAAACTATGTTTACAACGTATATTTAGAGAGAGTGGAATAAGGAGGGAAAAGGGGGGGGGTTGTTTGCGATGCATTGTGCAATCCTCGGAACTTTATGTAAATTAAAGTATCTGCAAGTGCCGGTGAGATAATCATTCATTAATGATTAAATACCTCATTCTGAATTCGTAGGTAACATTACGATAAACCGCTCCGTTGGCCTCATTTTCTTAGGCAGGCATTTCTAAACTTACCGACCGAGGGCCGCGTAAGATCTTGAGATGTTGTCCAGGGGACATATATGACATTTATATTATTATTACTATTATTAACACCGCATCTTACTACCCATTTGGCTTATACGCACTTACGCTAATGTGTAATGGTAGGGTGATTGTGAGATGAAATGGAGGACCTACAGTTTAACGTGGAATCCGAACCAAATCAGATAAATCTGTGCCGGGACCGAGGATTGAACCCCGGCCGTCAGCACAGAAGTCTGACACCTTACTCCTAGACCACCAGGTCACCCCAATGACATTTATAGGACATAATGTCTAGCTTTAATAAAAAACCTGGATGAATAATTATTAATTTTCTACAAATACATACATATATATATATACAAGAAACAGGTTAAATTAAACGTGGAAATAATTTGAAAGAAAACATACCGAATAGAAATTAAAATTAGTGCCTTTTAAAGACAATTAGTGGTTTATTTTTGCAATTTGAAATATTTCAGCTGGTGGGCCACAAAGAACGCACTCAAGGGCCGCAAGCAACCCGCGGGCCTCATGTTGAAAATACCCGGTCTAAGGAGTCAACTATGGCCACAGGCTGGAGTAACGTAAAGGCGAGATCGGGATTCGAATCTTGTTCGGATATAATCAGGGTGATTTTTATTGGATGGTTTTCAATTCTCCCTCCAAGCTAATGTGGGTAATCTTCCTATAAAATACAACTTTACTATTCTCCAATACATAATCTTATTTAATTGATATGTGTATCATCCAAATGGGTAGTAAAAAGCGAAGAAAAATAAAAGAAAATATTAATAGTTTATGTTTGTTGCTTAATTTTACAAATTAAAATAAATAATTTATTTTACTGGTAATATCATAAATAATTCAGTCGACTTCCTTTATGACAACGTTCCTTTTCTTTATTTGATATACTCAGCCATATTGGGCTTGATATTAGATTTTACTTCTGTATATTAACTAAACTAATGAAGTGCGGCTATTAAATGTATAATTTAGTGTTAATGTACCCGTATTTGCATGTAAAAATAAAGGAAAATCATTTAAAAAATATAGCTCTCAATACACTCAACCAGGTTTAAAACCTAGATATCCGAATATTTGCAATCCAGCCTGATGGTAGTGTGACAACTTGTATCATTTGACCACAGAAGAGGCTGGATACTTACAAGATGGTAGTATGACAACTTGTAACATTTGATCACAGAAGATGCTGGATACTTGCAAGATGGTATTGTGACAACTTGTACCATTTGACCACAGAAGAGGCTAGATACTTGCAAGATGGAAGTGTGAGAACTTGTACCATTTGACCACAGAAGAGGCTAGATACTAGCAAGATGGTATTGTGACAACTTGTACCATTTGACCACAGAAGAGGCTAGATACTTGCAAGATGGAAGTGTGAGAACTTGTACCATTTGACCACAGAAGAGGCTAGATACTTGCAAGATGGTATTGTGACAACTTGTACCATTTGACCACAGAAGAGGCTAGATACTAGCAAGATGGAAGTATGAGAACTTGTACCATTTGACCACAGAAGAAGGTTAATACGTGCATTATTTTGGAAACGATAAGTTTTATATATTAAAAACAAACAAAAATAATATATATGTAAATATCTTAAGGACCGTACAAGCAAGATCGTAGCAGACACATGCCACGAAACACTCCATAAAATAGAATATTAAATAAAGCAATTCCAACCCTATTGTACCTAGACCACGTTTATCCCAGGGCTAGGGGGGGGGGGAGAG
>CABFVZ010000944.1:69149-89840 GCA_902151445.1 Timema monikensis
ATATATATATACACATGTAAGAAAAAAAAATTCTAGCATTTTCTTTCTACCATTAAAGTTTTTACAGGTAGTTTAAAACCATCCTGTACATGTGACGATAAATATGCGATACTATCTATATTTCATCACATATATATATATGTATACAAATATATATGTATATATATGTATATATATATGCATATAAATATATATGTATATAAATATATATGTATATAAATATATATGTATATAAATATATATGTATATAAATATATATGTATATAAATATATATATGATGCTAAGATTTAATTATAAAGTTTCTTTAAAAACAACATTTAAATACACTATACCCGATCGTCTTAAGATTTACTAAAATTCATAGATAGTGCTTTTGCCCAACCAAGGAAAATCAACAACTTCTTGGATTTAAAGACACATAAGCAGATTTTGGTTCTAATTTAAATAATTATTTTAAATACTGAACATAAAATTTATTTAACAAATTTTAGTTATATTAGAGTTAGTAAAACGTAATTTCATCTATTTATAATTAACTATTATTCTGAAACGTCTTTATAATGTTTGACGTTACATTACGTATTTTTTTAGAAACAAATTAACTGATTTAAGAACCGTCAATAGGAACGTTTTAAAAACATGCCAAGAAAATATGAAAGCAATCTCGTTGGTTCCTTCAATCTGAGATGTCATAACGTATTTTAGACATTAAATAATTCTACTCAGCCTAGAAGTTATTTTATATATTACTTGCGTATGAACAAATCAATAATTTCCATTAAGATAATCGGATCCATAAGGCATTTGAATTTACACTCTGTTCAAAATAAGTACGGACACCATCGTTTAAACGATCTACTCCTGTAATGCACTAGTAGGTGCAACGATAGATAATGGTATTTCACAGATCCATTTTGTAACAAATGATTCAGATCTTTAACGTAGTAATACAATATTATGATGCAACAATTTATGTAAAAAAAACAGAATATACAATAATAATAATAATAACTTCGAACTCATGCGATACATTTAAGACAATTATTATTAGCACAGCGTCTTACTACCCGTTCGGGTTATACGCACTTACGCCAATGTGTAATGGTAGGGTGATCTTAAGATGAAATGGAGGACCTACAGTTTAACGTGGGATCCGAACCACGGTGGAGGCCTGGCATTCCTCATACTCACAAGCTGAGATTAATACACGTCTTGTCAGAGATGAAGGAAGGGTTTGGCAATCAGATAAATCTGTGCCGGGACCGAGGATTGAACCCCGGACCCCTAGTAAAGAAGTCCCACACCTTACCTCTAGACCACCAGGTCACCCTAATTATTATTAGAATCGTCACTAGGAAAATCAAATTTATGTATAGAAATTTACTAATGTACTCACTCTAACGTGTTTATTGTTAGATACCATTGACTATACATTAATATTTATAGCTTACTTATTATTTATCTGTCAGCTTTATCTATAAAGCATATATTTGGTAAGAACAGTAGGCCCTAGATCCTATTAAATAATATTCCATTGAAAAGAGGTTTTTATTTAGCTTTTACGGAACACACAAAGCCATTACAGATATTGATTGAGAGAAATGATTGGCAAGAACACATAATGTATTATCATGTAGAAAGGTCGAATTAATATAAATATTTCCCCTTCTTCAAATTGTTTATAAAGTTCCCGTATAAAACACACACATGAATCAGAAAGTAAGCACAGTAGTGTATCTCTATCTACATAACACTTAGGAAAGAACGTGTCGAGATTGAATCTTATATTAATAAATTAATTAATACTTATCTGATACTATTATTCTTGATAGTGTCATCTATGCACACATTATATTTATATTAACTTAAGTGCTTAAGAATATATGCATAATACAAATTTACCTTTATGATTCTGTTTATTATTGAATATAATTTAAGGTTATTGAAGTGATCAAAGAGGAATAACATTTTTTTTATGAAGTCTTATGTCATATTTAGCCACAGATATATATATTAAACACACAAAAATTAATGGAAATAATTCTTTTATTTTTATGTTTAAACTTCATATGTTCGGTGCAAACGGACGAAAACAAGGCACTATCATCACTGTACACAGATATTGAACGAGTAAATTATGATAATTTAACTGATATTAAGGCTCTTATAAAATACTATTTATATGGCTTTACAAGTCACATGTTTTTAGTCGGTGGATCAACAGAGTTCATTGATAGAATCATTCATGGTATACATGGAGACCGACTGTTTTTTCACATCAAAATTATGGGAACTCACTCTATAAGTGTACAGCAAAACAGAGAAGAAATGGCGTTCACTTTTAAAACCCAGAAGGTCAAAGTTTACCCGCACCTTGAGAAGGCAGACAACATAGTTTTCCTATTTGGTGATGGTGCCCGACCAGACTTCGGAAATCTTCTTCAGTATGTTGAGCGTTTTCCATTCTGGATTCCTACAGCGAGATTTCTCATAATCTTCCCTCAATGTATCGCGAACACACGGAGATATAACTTGGCTTCAGTCTTCCGTGACTTACGTTCTAAAAATATCTTCAAAAGTATCGTGACTTGTTGGCAAACCATAAGAGGGCGATTCAGTAATTTTGTATTTACATTCAACGCTTTTAAAGGCACAGTATCAGACATAACTAGTAGATCAAAAAATGAATCAGAACTAAACGTCATCATGGATGAAGCCCTTAAAGATCTCAGAGGTTACAAGATGAGAGTATCGCTGTTCCCAAATTCTGGTAGAGCCTATCTGACGAAAAATTCTTATGGGAGATTGTCGTATCATGGATCTGACGGGGAGATGCTAAACGCTTTAGCCAAACATATGAACTTTCTTCCTGAAGTGTCGTCGCCCGCGGACAACGACACGTACGGGTATATAATGGACAACGGGACAGCTACTGGTGCGGTGGGCGATATATTGCATGGCAGGGTAGACTTTGCCATCAATTCCAAGTATGTGCTGTACACAAAAGGCGTGCTAGCGTATACCTACCCTCACGACAAGGATGACCTCTGCGTCCTGGTCCCGAAAGCCAAACGGGTCCCCCGTTACAGGAGCCTGTTCGCGCCGTTCTCTGGAGCGGTGTGGCTCGCTCTTCTGCTGTCCTTGCTGGCCTCGACCGTGTTCGTGTACGGCTCCAGGAACTATGGGAGGAGAGACTACGTATCCACCATCGCTCTGGAGACTTACAGGACCTTCATATCCGGTGGTTTCAGGATGGAGCCGATCACGATCGGCGAGAGACAGTTCCTATCGATCATCCTGTTCTTCAGCGTCGTGATGACGAACGCCTTCCAAGGGTGTTTGACGAGTCACCTGGTCACACCGAGGTACCTACCAGATATCAACACCTTGAAGGATCTCGACGATTCCGGTCTTCGCATTCTTGTCTATCCTGGTCTGGGGAGATTCCTGAAAACGAACGCCCGCGACCCCGTCCTTTCAGGTCTATCGGAAAAGTTCGTCGCCGTCCCTTATATTGAAGACGCTTCTAGGATCGTGGTAGACACGGGAGCCTACGCTCTGCTGTACAATAGGTTCTTCGCTTACTACAACTGGCGAAGGTCCGAACTTATGGACGACGGATTTCCGCAGCTCCACATCATGGAGGAGATCTTCTTGCCCGCCTTCGTGAGCTACGCCTTCCCCCCTCGCTCTCCCTTCCTGCCCAGGATAGACATCCTGATAAGAAGGCTCATAGAGGGTGGTCTACTCGGCTATTGGTCGGGGAGAACTTTCCACGAGTTGACCTTGAAGAAGGTGCTCTCTTTGCCGACCAAACGCGTCCAGCCTCCGACAGTAATAAGCTTGTCTCATCTCCAGACCGCATTCTACATACTAGGGTTGGGTATCTCTGGTTCGCTGTTTGTATTCGTGTCGGAATTATATTGTCTGAACAAACATGGTAGACAGACACCTTAACTTGGTTGGTGGTGCATCGTTATACTGAATATTCTGAATATCCAGGTTTGAACCCTGGCATGGCAAAACAAGTGATTATTGGATAAATTGTAGCCTTCTATTGGATGTAAGGTATATTATATATTTAAGCTAGTTTGTAAGTCTCGGACTGATATGATCAGTATATTCAAAAGGCGCACGCTAAATATCCCACAGAAAAATTAAATGTATTAAAAGATTAATGAAAATATATCCGAATGTCGAAACAATTTATAATAAAAGCTATTGTAATGCCTTTGGAACATATATTTGATCTAGCATAGGATAGAAGCAAGTAATAAATATCATCAGATTAGACTTAGATTTGAACCACGATCTCCCTGTCATTAGCAATCTAATCTACTGTTAGAGTAGTGCGTTAGACCCCGTGGAGACTGAGGTGGGCTACTGCTTAGTATCTAACTGTATCTGCAGGGCTTATGGATATTATCTTTAGCTTTCCAAACACTTGGATAATTAATAATATACAATCACCTTTGCATTTGAATAATAGTAGAACCTATTTACTCAACTATAACTGTAATGGACATATTTATGCTAAATCGTTTCACCGAGAAAGGAATAAAATGACTCCTTAATTTAATACAGACAATATCACACTGGGTTGCTAGTGATGGGAAGATTCGAGATCCTTTCGAGTACAGCGAGGATTTTAACCTAAATCGTTCTACACTCTTCCACCCCGTAAATGCGGGTATATTTTCTTTAAAATACTCGCTTACTCATCCCTATTATTTTAAGGTAGATAATGTATGCGTACAACCTGACCGGGTAGTAAAACACTTCCTTGGGGAGGTAAGTGGGGGGTCGTCTGTGCCGGGTCGATTGCGGCGTGTGAAATACCTTTCCAGGCAAATATGGTAGGTTCTTTCATTCTCGCTCATGGAAACTATCGTGTGCTGGTTAATCAATCTGTTCAGAAAGTGTACGTTAAATACCTCACATACCTAAATAGAGAATGAAATATTAAGATGCGGTGAAAAATAATTATAGCTCGTAAACTAATTAGCTAACGCGCTAGTTTCATGTTGAGCTAAACTGCTGAGAACGGGGAGATCAAGGTTTGAATCTCGCTCGGGTGAAATGGGGGTTACGTAATTAGTACATAAGTGTGTAGCACGAACGGGTAGTAAGACGGGGGAAGGGGGGAGGCTAAATAAAAAAAAATAATCAATGCAAGTGTCAAATGGGTCAGTAAAAACTGTCGCCTGAACTTTTCAAAACACTCGAGTTGAATATTAAAAGAGTTGAGCAAGTTTTAAAGTGCGTGTGAATCTGTCACGAGTGTTAAAAAAGTAAACAAATCCAAATGACGAAGATTGATCATTCATCTCCCCCACATCGTGTGTACATACATGAGAGGGTCACCTCCACCCCCCCCCCCCCCCCNAGGTTTTTTCTTTCTTTCTGGCCTCGTCCGGATTTTCACCAGAGGTTTGGTTGGATGAGAGGGTTGGGTTCTAAAGGGGTGGAGGGAGTTAACCTTTAAAACTACCCCTCTAGGGGGATGGTATAAAAAGATACCCTGACTGGAGCGTTGCGGGTTATTTGAGGTCTCCGAGGGGGGTCTTCTCGCCTCAATGCACCCCCCCATCAAGCCGACCGTCCGGAGTTGAGCTAATGGCGCGTCCCCTCCCACCCAACCCCCATCTAGGTGGTAAGTCCCAGTTTCGAGTGAACCGCGGGTACTCCTTGTGGTCACGGATCACCGACCCACGTAACGAGTTTCTGGAAGTTACGTTAAGGAAGGACATCACAAAGTTCAATATCATTTTTTTTCTCTTAATTAATTTTTTTATCATTTCATTTTTTATCGTGGGTAGTTTATTAGCTACTAAACGACGGTGCCTACCTATGACGTCACGGCCAGCCAAGATAAACAATATACAAACATGGAGATATATATAAGTTTTATTCAGTGGGTTTTTAAAATAAAACATTAAAATTAAAATAATAAATTCTTAAATAAGTCTAAAAATTACTCTTTCATTCTTGAACAGTTTTTTTATCTAAAATATTTTTTTGAATTGTTTAAAACTCCTGCTTTTTGATCTATTCGTGAAAATGGCCAAAAGGAATCTTCCTTCCAGAACTCGAATTAATAAAATGTGTGTGAACATAAGTCTATCTAAAATAAAAAATATGAAACAATTTTGAAAGGCAAGTCAATCCTAAGAAGGAGAAAATAGTAGAGAGTGTTTATATTCGTAAATGGAAGAGGGTAAGTTTTATCAGCAGGTAAGATAGAGTACTTACAGGATAAACTACTAATTTTTCCCGCTTCATTTATAGTTCGTTCTTTGAAGTGTTTTAGTGCTTAGGAGTGGTTAATGTCTCTAGTTAAGATTCCGGCCGCTTTGAGTTTTAAAATAACTTTTTAAAACTGCATCTGTGATATGTTTTCTCCCGCTCTGTCCCCATTTGACCAATGAGTGTTCTACTGAGAGATATGTTTTCTCCCACTGCCCCCATTTGACCAATGAGTGTTCCACTGAGTGATATGTTCTCTCCCACTCTGTCCCCATTTGACCAATTACGAGTGATGAGAACGTTCCACAAGGTACAGCTTAGACTTACTCTGCTTATCCTAGCAATACTCCACGACACGCCGATTTAAGATATCAGTTTAATTTTTAAAACCACTATTAATATGTGGATCCTCCAGAGACTGTGTTACAAGATCAAATGGGGCAAAGAAGTGACGAAATAGAAAATTACTCTCATTTGTAAGTTTTTTGTTAGCACCGATTCTTACTACATGCTTATGTACTAGCTCCTATATTGTGTTAGGGATGGGAAATATTGAATTTAGAGGAAGTGTACTCATATTTGCTTGGAGCGAGAGTGGACAACTGTTTTAGATAAATCATCCTCAGTACACTCAATCAAGATTCGAACCACGATCTCCCTGTTCTCGGCCATTCAGTATATTGCTAGAGTAGCGTGTTAGATGATGCGGCCACCGAAGTGGGTGACATTTCCTCCAAAATCACATCAAATATATCCCACATATGATGCGGACATATCACCTACAGTGGTGGTCAAGGAGACATGAGCGTCAGGCTCGTCTTGACTGGTTTGCTGGAGATGGATATGTTATCGTACGAGTCCCGGCCAGAGATTAACGAGCTATGTCCACCTGAATTGTCTCGCAATATCCCTCCACAAAAATTACAAGTTTCTTTATTCAAGTTATATCGTCCTTATTTGATGTAAATGTACCCGCACTTGCGTTGAAAGAGAGTGGGAAATTATTTAGTGACAAAATAAAACCTCTTGATCTTCCATAGCGTGAAATCTAGTGAGGACAGACTCCTCTTATCTCCATGCACACCGCTGTGAATACTAACAACAACATAACAATATACTCTTATTTCTGGGGTGGTTCCATTTTATGTATATTTGTAGTAAGCCCCCACTCCACACGAATGTTTACATAATTAGTTCTGTTATCTCAAAGTTTCCTTTCCTCAAAATTCCCACAGGCAAATTATTCCTTATTTTTTTTACAAGTTTATCCCAACGTTTTATAATTGATTCGTTTATTAACGTTTTTTAATCTACATGTGTAACTAAACTACAGGTTACTCTGATATAAAAAAAAACATCCTGCAAATGGGCCATTTTCAGGTTGTATTTTCATATCATCCGAGTAATTTTTTTATTCTTATAAAAACCATGATAAGACATAAAAAAAATTCAGTCTCTAGACGAGGGAGAATTTATTACCTACCTCTTCCCTTTTTCGTTTTATTTGGTATTTTATTTCTTAGAACAGTCGTGACTATGATAATAACGGTTGGGGGGAAAAAAACACATTACTTTTACAACGAATGTGGGAACGAACATATGATTTCGGGCTAATAGGGAAATATGTTTCTTGTCGAAGTGGATCCCCTTCCTTATTCATCACTCCTTTTCTTTCATACTAAAATCTCAGAGCAAGTTGAGATTCTAAAACTTGCGTGGGAAGTTTTCAGCTTCTCTGAATATGTTGAGAGAAGTTTCGTATTTTTCATAAATATTTGTGTGTATTAGTCATGGGCTGTTACAGGGGGGAATAATATAAATTTAAATTGGGGGCTTAGGGAGGTAAAGTGTCAATAAAGATAACAATAAACTTAAGCCTAACCTCGAAATCATTAACGTCAATCATCGTTAAAATTTGATTTCTCAGATGGGGTAAATTTGTAATTTTCGGTTAAATTAGCCCAAAACACATAGCCCAATTCTCAAAAATCATTGCCTGGAAGATTATCAAAATAAGTACACATATTTGTGCGCTGAAGTGGAAATTAAAGAATACCGCGATATATATATATATATAAAATTATATACCTTAATATGCACAAAAGACAAAATAATATAATCAATATATGAAATTCGATTATTTAATTACTAACCTAAATGATACAAAATAAATAGTTTTCCTACAATTTACAATCATCATGTTGTGATTTGTTTCTGACTTTGGTTTTGATAGTTTATCTAATGTTATCTAAGCGTCCTGACAAAATATACCATAAATTAGCACTTTAAACTGAGCCTGGTAGTTAAATTGTGTAAATTGTGTTGATAAATCTCAAGTCATTTACATGGTTTTAAAACTATTTGGATGTGTTATTCTCAAAA
Source organism: Timema monikensis (assembly GCA_902151445.1). Taxonomy (NCBI): domain Eukaryota; kingdom Metazoa; phylum Arthropoda; class Insecta; order Phasmatodea; family Timematidae; genus Timema; species Timema monikensis. Next base: position 77,779 of record CABFVZ010000944.1, read on the forward strand.
CTCAGTAGATTAACCAAATGAATAAATGAAAATAAATATAGCTCAGCTATATTTTTACCATTTAACTACCAAACAATTTTGAAATATAAAACATTTCTTGGGAAGAGATATACAAAAATATACTTATTAGTCAATCTCTTCTCAGGATTTTTCCCCCTTAGCATAACGTTCGAAACCTTACAAAATGGAGTATCCTACAAATAAGTGCTGCATGAATGTAGGTAGGCCCACCTAAAAAAAGTTACTTTTAATGTTTATAACTTTGTCTTTCTCAAATACGAAATTATTTAATATAAAGTGATCAACAATTCCCTCAAATAGCCACAAGAGCCAACAAAAAAAGTTTTTAAGCTAGTAATGGGGTGACTATATATAATATTTAATATAACGGTAATTAAATATATAATATATTATATATAGCTACCCCTGTCTTATCTCGTTACATATAATATATTATATAGGCTTTACTATAAATTATTATCCTATATTATATTATTATTATTACTATTATTATTAGCACTGCGTCTTACTACCCATTTGGCTTATACGTACTTACACTAATGTGTAATGGTAGGGTTATTGTGAGATTAAATGGAGGACCTACATTTTAACGTGAAATCCGAACCACGATAGAGGCCTGGCATTCCCCACATTCACAATATTATATTATATTATTATATTACATATACTATATATTAAATCAATTGTTTTATTAAATTTGTCAAATATAGCTAGTCCCATTATATGCATATATATATATATATATATATATNGCTATAATTGAGAAAGTAATGATCAAACTGATGAAATGCCAATCATATTTTTGTACAATCCTATTAGTAACCTACAGATATTCTACTGTAATTCCTCCATTGGATTGTAAAGTGTTTCACTTTGATTGGTAAAATAACAAAATAATATTTTGAAAAACCTTCAGAGGCACGCACGAGGCTCTAAAATAAAAGTGTTGAAAAAAGATGGAGAAGGATAGATGTAATTGGTATATGGAGGGAAAAATTTAACACTTTCCATCGATTTTAAAACGTCAACAGACTTTGAAATGAGGTATTTGTCCAAACCACATAAAAGCTCCCCTTCACCATTCTTCCATTTTTATTTTTTTTTGTTTAACGTTCCCCTTTTTAATCAGTGGATGGATCTCCTTCCCTTGTGAGCTTAGTATTTTAGTGGTCTCACAAATCGACGCGAGTCCAAACTTTGAAGGTGAACTGTTGACCACGTCATTAGTAAATGTTTGAAGGTTTTGTGACCTCGGTCACTTCTCAAACCACTTCTCTCTCTCTCTCTCTCTCTCTCTCTCTGGTTTATGTATTAGCTGGTTTAACCTTTGGACTAGAGTTAGCACAGCTTGGCTTCAATTGACCGATACTCGTCATAGGCGTCTGTTAGAACCCCCCACAAAATGTGTCCAACTAGTTCCTCATAAGGGACAACGTTGAAAATTGAAAATACCGAAGGGGGGTTGCATTTTATAAATATACATCGCCATTATCTTAGTTTTTATCTCAAAATGTATTCTTTAAACTGAAAAATGACCCCTGGACACGGGAATAGAACTCAGAACCTTTAAGATTGGTACGCCAACGCTATAACCAATAAGCTATCCAGGCTCATTCTCCACCCATATTTTAAGGCATAGTCTGTGATGGACGTGTGGAAATCATCAGCTACATATGAGTTATCAATTAATATCACGAACCATAAGATAACGCCATCTTCACTCGGGAGGCCTTTATGCTGTCAATAGCACAATGATAACTGTACGGATACCTAGAATGGGTTAGGAATGAGGAAGTGTGAATATAGATGAGGTGTACCCGCATTTGCATGGAGTCAGAATGAGTAACCGGGATAGAATCCCTATATCCTTGTCATTGGTAGTCTAGTCTATTGCGAGTGTGACGCCTTATACAACACAACCACTGGAGTGGTTGACATTTCTTTTAAAACTTTACCTTATTTCTCCCTCCTCCAACCTTGAATCCAAACCATTCCCCTGGTTCCTTACCTAGAGGTTCCAGGCTCGATTCCTGGTGGATACAGGAGGATTTTCTTTTTTTTTTTCGAAAGAGGAATAAATCCCATGGTCACCAGTGTTTAGTTAATTAGGCTCTAGGTTAGGTTAAGATCTTTATAAGCTTTTCTCCGTAATATTCACCACCACTATCACCATCACCATCACCATCACCTCATCAGGACATGGGAAGAGCCTCCACGGAAAGGCTGCACAATTAGTACATTAGTACGTTCCCTGGACAACGGTACATTAGTACGGGCTAATATTTACACTACTGGGCTACGAGGGATGTAGCACAGACACGCCATTATTACTATTATTGTTATTATTATTAAAGCCACAGATTAAAATATGCGTACAACTCAAACGGTAAAAAATACTCTGAACAACGAAACACATAATAAAAACATTAAATGGTTCTAGATGTGTTGTAGGTCTTGCAACTGTTTATATTAATGCATAAAAAATAATAGCTTTCAAAATTAATGCAAACATAATATGGTTTATTATTAATTACAAGATTGAAATTTACCAATTTGTAACTAAGTAATTATCTAATTTTAAAATGGTAAAAAATATTACTATCATAGTTCAAGATATAAATTTTATCTGTAATTTTAAACTAACTTTTAAAATTACTCTGATATATTTGTATTCATATAAGTCATTTACTTTAAAAAAAAATTTATATATATATATATATATATATATAGAGAGAGAGAGAGGGATAGAGAGAGAGAGACAGAGACAGAGACAGAGAGAGACAGAGACATAGAGAGACAGAGAGAGACAGAGACAGAGAGAGACAGAGAGAGACAGAAACAGAGACAGAGAGAGGGACAGAGAGAGGGACAGAGAGAGACAGAGAGAGACTTTCAGTGAATAAACAATTATATATATTTAATTAACACAAAAGGTTGTATAAGTGAAGTGTAAAGTCCTCCTATCCTTTGGGATGCCTCAAATCATCAAATAGTGTGAAGAACACTTTCCTTCTCCAGCCGATCCCCTAACAAATGGTTTGCATGTAAGCGTTTTCCCCCTCATTTTCCTCCTCCAAATATTGATTTAGATGCTCTAGAAGCAATAGTTCTTCATCGCTTGAGTCAATTTTAAATAATAAAATGCTAACCAGTTTGTTGGCAATGAATGTCACCTGTGTCCCAGTGTGTGGAGGTATTTAGTGGTAGGCTTCAGATCCAAAATATAAGTGAGTTATGCCTACTTTAGTACTTAAAAACAAAACATTTGTCTATATATATAGTTTTTGGGACGTGGTGAATAGGGGTTAAAATGTTTACCAGACCTATTATTTTCATTTAATAAACTATAGTTTATTACTGTTACAGAAATTAAAAATTAAAATATGTAGTAAATTTACAAACCATTGTATATGTGCCATCATGGTGTATAGTAGACCAACAATTATTGCTAGGGGGGGGGGGGATGGAGGGGGTGGCGTCAATTTTCCATGATAATTTTAGAAATAAGGAACTTACGGAAATTTGATATTAATCCCGACATTTAAGTAGTAGTCTGATATAAACATAACTATAATATTACTGTCAATTATAAGTAATATTTTTGATCATCTCTTAAACTTACTTTAGTGGCCGAATGGTCAAAGGCGACATTATTGCAATATACTAGCCTCAAGATGACCGAGAAATCAGGGACCGAATCCCGGTTGGGTATAATGAGGGAGAAATTTTCCTAAATGGTTTTCCACGTTCCCTGCACGCAAATGAGAGTACACCGTCTTTGAATTAGACCTAACTCATCCCTAACACCTTATCGTAGTTAATAATTATGTGCACAGCCCAAATGGGTAGCAGGACGAGGTGCTAAAAAATAATATCTTAACATGATAATTATAGGTAAGTAGCTCAGAGTAAGGTTCTTAAATTAATCATATTATAAGCCGTTTTTAAATAAATATCTCAATTAGTACTTAAAAGAACAAAAAGAGAATCTTGTTTAAAGAAAATGTTTTTCCCCCCTTGGCTCTCTGCTGAAAATATTCTTAGCACCAGGTACGAATCTACAACACTCAAATCCTCTCTTTTTTCAGACACAAAGAAGCTTATGAAATCCCACAATGTATATTTTTTTTAAAAGTCGTAAAAGATAAGGTAAAACTACGTAGTGTGTTTACAGACTTGAAAACAAGCTTCTTAAAACAAATAATGCATGACCTCATGCAAAATATATCCAGTTACACAAAAAAACTCGGCGGGGGAAGTTTTTTGTTCTTATTGTAACTTTGAAATCTTAAAACTTTGTTTTTATAACCTTCTCTTTGGTGAATAATTCCAAATAATTTCGTAAATATTCTTCTTTTACCCTCCAATTAATTTATATTTTAAATAGCGTGCAGGTTTGTGTAAAGTTAAACAAGGCCCCTTGGTCCACTATACATATATTTTATAGCTACCTTACCTGTTAAGGGTGCCATCTAATTAAAGGAAGCTATCCTCAAAAGTTGTATTTAGTATACGTATATACCCGCCTCGGTGGCGTAGTTGGATAACGCGCTTGTCGTGTTAAGCTCAACTGCTGAAGACGGGGAGATCAAGGTTCGAATCTCGGTCGGGTGAACTAGGGGTGGTTTTTCCTAAATGTTTTTCCACTCTTCCTCCACGCAAATACGGGTTCACTTCCTCTAATTCAACATTCCCAATTCCTAATCTATTAGCGTAATTAGTACTTAAAGCGTACAACCCGAACGGGTAGTAAGACGTGGTGCTAAATATTAATATAGTATACGTATATGAAGCTTCCAAATCCTTAAAAAAAATCTTAAATTATCTTAGAATATTCTGTTGGAACATTTTTAATTTTTATGAGGAAATAATGTTTATAAACATTTAATTTTATCTTAGAACCAAGACATTTTACGTGAAACACTGTTGAAACAAACGAATATCAGATATGCATTAGTTTTTTAAAAACATGAGTACATTTAATATACCTTTCCCCTCCATTTGGCGTGTGCCATATTTTGAAATAACAAACCATTTCTTAAATAGTGTACTATTCCCGGAAGTCTATAACACGTCTCAGAACGCTGGTAGATGGCACCCTTAATCGAGGAATGTAACAACATTTTTATTACAGGGTTCTTGATATCATATAAAATTGGTTGAGGTCTCTAAAATAAAGTTATTTTGAGATTTAATTTTTTTTTATTACAAAATATCCACACATACGTTGGGCTCTACTTCAATATGATTAGGACAAGCAGAAAATTTCACTAAATTCATCATTGGAGCGATATTTTATTCATGTGTTCAAAAAAATGTTTACTATATAAATTACAAAAATATTTAAATTAAGTTTCAGTCGGTTCCATCCCAACTTAATGAATGTACAAAATATAACTTTATAAATCTTGATTGCTTCATTTCTGTAATTTTATATTTTTAGTTTTTCTTTAAATTGTCATATAGAAGACCTTGCAAGTATTTCTATAGTGTTCTTGCCAACCTTAGTGTCAGAAAAACAATTAAAAGTTTATCTTCGAGCAGCCATCTTTCCCCCTCCCTTTAAAAGACCTTTTCCCTCCCCTATCACCCCCTAACACGTGTCCAAATTGCCCTTGTCCTTTTACCTGGATGTTCCTCAGTTAGCGTTTCTCCGAAAAGCCGGAACATTTTCACTTCTTCTTCTTCTTCTTGTGTCGGCCCGCTCGTTTGGGTGAGTATTTGTTTGTTTGCTTGCTTGTTTGTTTGTTTGCCAACTCCAATAACAAATCCCAGAAGCAATTTTCTGAGCTGGCGAGTTTTCTTATCCGGGGAGCAGTTATTCGCTGTAAACAGCAGTTCCAGTTCCAGTGGAAAGGGCGTCACCGGACACTGCTTGACTCTTACTGGAATGAACCTATTTCTTGATTTTCATACTAATGGGCATTTGGAGAGCCTTTTAATTAGTACAAACAAATCCCTACGGTCAAAGTTGATTATATTTCTCATGTTATTATTTTAATATTATAATAATTGATAATATCTGTAGAACGTTAAAATTACAGGTCCCAAGATTTGACGTATGGACATGTGAAAAAATATCTAGTAAATTTTCTGGCCATCAGCTATGTCTATTCTAAATAAAACTGTGTTATAGTTAAATTCCTAAGGCCTCACTCAATTGATGGAGCGTCTAAAGGTCCAATTTTCATTTCCTGTTTTATCTAAATGTATATTATTCGTTTATTTTGGAGTTTCCCGTTCGCAATAAGGAATATACGGCCAGGATACTCGATATTGTGTATGGTTTATAATTCAGTTTGTAATTTGTGTAGTATATAGGCTAAAAACGTGAAAGTTATGAAATCCTAAATAATATTTACTTTTCCTCAACCCACAGAAAGAGAAGTATTGTGATAAAAGACAATTCTAGCCTGACATTTTGATAAATGTCAACGTTTCATGACCTAAAACCGAGATGTGATTTTCTTGATACCGTCTGTCTGTCTGTCTATCTGTCTGTATCTGTGTCTCAGCCTAGAGCCTAAACCATTCTACCAGTCTACTAAAAACTTTATAACTAGGATTTTAGTGATGTTCCACTATGAAGTTTTTGGAATTAAATACTCAACCCTAAAATTAAGAGTAGTTTACTAAAGGGCAAAAAGAGATATATTTGATTTTTATCAAAATTTGCTCTAATATTTTTTATGATTTTTTTTTCTCTCCATGCCCTGTTTGACCCAGGAAACAAAATTAAACATAATATATTCCGGTGAAGATTACGTTCAGGGTATTTTATACAGGTGGAAAATTACAATTTTAATCATAAACTCACGACTCTTTGAAACACGAAATTATTTATTAAAAAATTGTGGTGCTACTAAAAATTTAAATATTTCATTTGGAATATGTTTTTTATGAATCCAATAATTTCTGACCTAAGAAAATAGATAAGTTTTTTTATGAAGGCCTTTGAAATGTGAAATTGACTGCCATGCTCTTTGCTTGAGTGTTTCTGTAGTATTGTATATTATTTCTTTTCACAAATGTCACGAGTTTTTAGTAACTGTCTATTTTACTATCAAAGAGAGAGAAAGTCTGTTTGATGCTCCGTACTGTTTATTAATACCAGCACTGTCTAGATATCGAACCTGAACACAACGTTTCATCTTTCCGACATTTTAATATTATTATTATTATTATTATTATTATTATTAGCACCGCGTCTTACTACCCGTTCGGGTTATACACACTTACACTAATGTGTAATGGTATAATGTGTAATGGTAGGGTGATTGTGAGATGAAATGAAGGACCTACAGTTTAACGTGGGATCCGAACCACGGTGGAGGCCTGGCATTGCCCACATTCACAAGTTGTGATTAATACAAAACTTGTCAGAGGTGAAGGAAGGGTTTGGTAATCAGATAAATCTGTGCTAGGACTGAGGATTGAACCCCGGCCGCCAGCACAGAAGTCTGACACCTAACCCCTAGACCACCTGGTCACCGACATTTTAATAACAGTTCTAATCTAAGACTGCAATGTTTAGAACCACCCGTAACAGAAGACCACGAAGATCAGGCCGTCTGTCACATATGGTTTGCTTTACTGGATGGGTAAGTTTAAGGTTTGAATACCAGCCCGGTCAACAGATGGGTTTTTTTTAAATAAAGTTTTTCTCACTCTCCCTGTCCACTCAAATGTTGTACATTTCCTCAGAATTCTACCTTTCAGCTCCTACTCCTTTATTCTAAATATGCGAGTAACCGGATGGGTGGTAAGCCAAAGCTTGTGAATTGAAACAAAACACAGTCAACCACGGCAGAAAGAATGAGCTAAGAAAATAAACCCAGATCAGAAATTTAATTTAGGATCCTCAGGAATCGAACTAAGATCTATTAGATCTGTGGCAGACCTTTTAACCAGTGAGTTACGGGTATCAGGAGTTAGAAAGTTGTTATTTTGTTATACTTTAAAGAAGGGGGAAATTCCACAGTGTATTTATTTTCAAATTTAATTTTTTTTATGGTTGTTGGTGTATAGCGAGCCCGACACCTTTGGCCACATGTGCACATCTACATATTATTCATGTCCGTGAAATTACATTCCTACTAATATGATAACAAGGTCAGTTAGGGTTTCTGGAAGTAATTTGGGGGTAAAAGGGAGAACTAATTTCGCCGAAAACTGGAAATGAAAATAGTTTGGTACCATCTAATTTGGGTGGATGTTGTGTTATGAGTCCTCCGTGTTCAACAGTTGTCAGCACTGGAGGCGAGGAGGAGCAGAATTTCCGCAAACACGCGAGCTAAAATTGTCTTTACAGTAAATATTAAATAGAGCGAAGTTTGAATGTTTGGTGAAAGCACACATTTAAAGCTACACTTATTTAAACAGCTAATGGTAATTTTAAATTAGGAAAGACAGAAGTTATTACTGGTTTCACAAAGATTATTAAGTTATATAAAGGGATTTTTTTTAAAGTAGTTTAAAAATTATTTATACAAATCTTTCAAATCATTCTAAAAATATGACACTTTATTTGAATCTCAATAACCAGTAAATGCTGTCATTTATGAATATAAAATACTTTAATTTAAATCTAGTATAAACTGAATGATTGGTTTAGTTCAGTGTTTAAAAAAAATATGTGTCGGTATTATTTTATTCGTTTGAGGTACAAACGGACCATGTGTATGTGAGAGTGCTGTTATGTGCAAATGATGCCACATTATTGGCCGGGAGGGAAAGTGACCTACAGAATGGATCTTTATATAAATGTTCAATAATTATCGTATATTATTAACGCTTATTAAATCAAATACAAATAAATTGGTTATTAATATTTTAATCCACCCTGATACAAAAGGTACAATAGATAAAATCTACTCACTAGTGAAAATTTATCAAAGTAGTTCAAACTTTAAATCACAATACAATTCCATCCGAAATTAAGGTGATAGTTTTTTTTATAATGATGGATCAGGAAATGATTGTCGGCTTAGTATGGTTGTAAAACTGTTAAAACAAGTGAATGATTTGGTATCTGGGCAGAATTTTCTGTAAAAGTGGAAGGATGGTTGGTGAAATAGACAGAAAGATGAATGTATCTCGGAGAGTAGTTAGATGTATGTGGGCTATTGAAAAGAATGAAGTACAGTACATTCCCGATTATCCGTGGGTGGATTATCAGTTTAGCGGTTTAGCCGTGACATCGCCGACACCAGGGGGCACGTTTCCGAAAAACTCCACGTCGATGGAGAACACAGGTTACCTATTGTTGTACTCACTAGATCCCTAGGGAAGAGATAATGACCAGAGAGACAAAAAGTTTATGCAATGGGCCTGCACTGGAACGGACTAATGACCTCCTTGATTATCTGGACCAGGAAGATGTCACGCTGCTAAATGACAAGCTGATGTTTCAGAAAATACATAGGGGGGTAAGGAAAGAGGAAACAGCTGCAATGAAGCAGAAGACTCCTCCTTGGCTCGTGAAATATGATGTGTTCATAAACGAAATCACGATAGGTGAGTAATAGTTTGATATGAATGTGTTACGATCTCTTGTTTTACTAGATGTGTGGATTATCCGTGGTTATGTTTTATCCATGACACTAGTCCCCTCCATCACCACGGATAATCTGGAGTCAACTGTAGTATCGAAAGAGGCAAAGATGGCATTATACAAAATTGTGTCAGCACCAATTTTCTATATTCTGGATTCGAGATTAGAAAGAGAACTTAAATATATTCTCAAATATGTATTAAAGATTCGATTACTCGATCAAACACAATATTTTAGTTAAGTTAAAATATAGAAAATATAATTAAAAATAGTTTAAGGTGCGGCAGAAAGGAGTGCAAGTGTTTCTACAGTTTTTATAGAATCAAAAATTTTTGGTCAAAATATATCAAATATTTCTCCAGTAGCAACATAGAGTTTAGTTTTCTACACATGCTAATATCAACAGATCTTGAATATCTATCAAGGATGTCCTGGAATTTTGCAAAACCTTTTTCTCTTTATTTAAAAAGTATTGACCGAATTCCAGAAAACCCTTTACAGATATCCAAGATCTGTTGATATTAGCATGTGCAGAAAACTAAATTCTATGTTGCTACTGGAGAAATATTTGATATATTTTGACCAAAAAATTTTTATTCCATAAAAATTGTAAAAACACTTGCACTCCCTTCTGTCGTACCTTAAGGTTTGGTGCCACTGACACGTTATATATTTAGTTAATCATGTATATTGCGTCATAAATAACAATTAAAATACACTATAAAAATAACTGGTCAATTTTTTGTGTGTTATACTAGAGATGGACACCCCTGTCCCCTCTTGCCTACTTTCATAGATCAACGTTGTCAGAGAGAGAAACACAGAACACGTTACGTCACGAGGAAAATATCTTTGATCATGATACACGTCAAGCCGCGTCTTGGTATACTACGACCACATGAAAAACATTGCCCTCAGATCAGAGTTGGCTCTTAAGAGTAAAAGAGTGAATGTGTTCTGAAATGTATTTACACTAAGCACGTGTGGGTGAATGATAATAGCTCTGATTGATAAGTCTTCCACGCAGCGTAACAATAGGCTACACTGAAATGACCTTGAAACACATCTCTTCCTGAATCCGACTGTAGTAAAGTAATTATTTTATTAAAATTTAGCTCTTTTTGTGTGTATGTTTTGTTTCTTTACCAACTACACACACATATATATATAACTAATTTTACCAATTGCTTAAAATAGTCATATTAAGCTGAGGTCTTTATTATTGTACTAGATATACTTTAATGAGATTTTTACGAATCTTTTAAATATCACAGGATTCGAGGATTTTAGCGTCTAACCGTTGGTTAAAACTAATCTAAAAGTCCAAGTTCAATGACCCCACACGTGGTGAAGTCAGACCGTTGGCCGACCAACATGTTGGGCTCTCTCCCGCTTCTCCCCTAATAGAAATGTGAACGCAGGGCCGTAAAGGGATTGTAGTAGGAGACCATTAACATCCCCCTCTCTCCCTTCACCCACCTACTCACCTCACACGGAGCTAGTCTATCTTTTACTTCCGGTCCTCCGTTGTAGTAAACTCGGTACGATCCTTGGTGAGGAGGGTAAGAGGTTGATCCAGGGGAATCCCCCGGTGACCCGAGTAACTAACATAATCTTACCTCTTCCCTTGGAGCAAATAAGGTCCTTCTAACACTAGACAGAGTCTTTGAGCTGATAGAGACCGACAATGACTTGAGGTTTTCTAACCTCTCTGCAGGAGAAAGCTGATGGGATACTTTTATTAATATTCCACCTTAAGTTAAATATAGTAGATCTAACAAGTTTTAGGAAAGTCACACCATGCGAGGCTGACGCCTTAATCCACTTGTCCAGTGATACATGATATATGATGCTTTATATACTTTGATTATAAAATTATAATGTGTGCTACCAACAGTTTAGCAAAATATATTCTAGTCTATATTATGTTTCACCCTCGCTGATGAGCGTGTGGACTAAACGTCAAACTAGTCTAGTCCTAGGTCTAGGTCTAGTCCTAGGTCTAGGTCTAGTCCTAGGTCTAGGTCTAGTCCTAGGTCTAGGTCTAGGTCTAGGTCTAGGTCTCTCTTACTGATGACGGGAAGGTCAAGGCTTGGACTGGGTTTAACCAGGAGTACTGATAAAACATTTTTTTCCAAAAAATCCACTATCACTCAGTCGTTACGAAAATGTTAGTATATTTCTCTATGAATTATACCATCTTAATTCCTATCCCATTAATGTGATTAAACTCACACGGCATTGATGGGTGGTAAGATTCGGAGATACTATCAAAAAATATATATATTCACTTTGTAAGAAATACTTAGGGAGCTTTGAAATGTGTTGTTGGAGAAGACTTTAGAAGATCAGGTGGACAGACAGGGTGACAAATGAACAAGTCCTGAGAAGAGTGGGTGAGAAGATCAGGTGGACAGACAGGGGGACAAATGAACAAGTCCTAAGAAGAGTGGGTGAGAAGATCAGGTGGACAGACAGGGGGACAAAT